>JAQGBW010005900.1:0-11315 GCA_034698625.1 Julus scanicus
CAGAATTCTGCAGAAATGACTCTTGCAGAATTCGCCACCATAATTCTGAAAAATACTTTCTGCAGAAATTAGGTGACAGGATTCTGCAGAATTCTGATAGTCGTTTTTTGTATGGGAAACCACATCGAATCGGGAGGATTAAGAATAGATTAAGAATTAATTAAATTAGAAAGAATTAAAGAAAAAAAATAGCTCATTATATTAAGCTGGATCACAACCCTATCACTTTCAATGGGTAAAATTTTAAAACACAATCACAGCCAAACAAAAAGAGATTAAATAAAAATAAACTTTGTTTAAAATAGCTTGGTAAATCAGCGATGGTTTCACTTTTTCGTTTTTCACTTAAAAATGGTAGATTTCTTTAAAATTAATAAACAAGTTTGAAAAATGTCCGTTAATTTGGACATTCTGCAAGCAGGTGGCAGCATGAGATTGCAAATTAACGGAAATTTTTCAAACTTGTTTATTAATTTTAAAAAAATCTACCATTTCAAAGTGAAAAACGAAAAAGTGATACCATTGCTGATTTCCAAAGCTATTTTGAACAATTTTTATTTTTATTTAATCTCTTTTTGTGTGGCTGTGATTGTGTTTTAAAATTTCACCCATTGAAAGAGATAGGGTTGGGATTCACCTTAAATGTTATCGATGATATCCAGTGATTGGGGGTTCTGCAGTTCCACAGTGCCTATGCACGAGCCGCCACTGAAAATGTGCTGAAAATGTTCTCCTGTGGCCTTAACACAAGGTCCTAGTCTAATGCGCCATTCTATGATCGAATAATTGATTATAGGTACGCTTTTTCATTTTTCTATAAAAAGAGTGCGCTCGCTCACCGTGCTCGAGAAACAGTTGAACTGCTACAACGAGAAACGCCATAGTTCATTAAATCCAACCACCCCTGGCCACCAAACAGTCCAGACTTGAATCCAGCGGACTACAACATTCAGGGAGTTCTCCAGGGAAAGGTTTACAAATCGAAGATGAATAATATCGAAGACTTACAACGTCGAATTACGAAAACGTGGATTGACCTCGACTCGCGTATAATCGATTTGTCAATAAAAGAATGACGCGTTAGACTCCTGGCTTGTACAAAGGCCAATGGGGAACATTTTAAGAATATTTTGTAATTCATTTCTGTTCATACACTATCGAAGCATTTTACACGAAGTGAGATTTTTGTATTGGGTTCTACGTATTTATGACTCACAGTGTAGTATAGAGATATTTGGTGGATGTGCAATGGCATTTAAAACGTTCAAATATTTTTATAATTTCTAAAAAACCTTCTAGTGTTTATTACCAGTGATTGTAACTTTATCCTCAGATGACAAAACTTAATACATCATTTTTAAAGATTACATACTATAGATAAATTGGCGAATGAATTGAAAGCTTATTTTGGAACATCTTTGCATGTATTATTGACTGTACTGCAATTTATGCACACAAACGAAAGCATGGAGAAAAAGCAGAAAACACGGAAACACGAAGCATGAGAACACGAAACATCAATTAACACATGCTTTTAGGAGAATCTTTCCTAAAGTAGAGGTGGAAAACCCCCCAAAAAAAGCAGGTAAATTGGAGCAAAAGTTTTGAAATGATGACATTCCTACCAAGCGAAAAGTGGGGCCTATATTACGGACCACACATGGTGGAGAGGGTTATTCAGGCCACAAGGTTGAAAGGCCGTAAAGTGGAAACATTTGTTTCCTTTGATTCCGACCGACTCTTGGACGATCGGCCTAGAAGTTTGCTGAAACATTGGGACTGAAAATTGGTAAATAAAATTTTATCGAAAACATGTTTTCGGAAACCTTGCTTTTGTTTCGTGCTTTCCTTGGTGTGGATTAGGCTTTAGAATTAGCTCACCTGGAAGACATAGTGAAGAATTGTAGCGAACATGATATGGATAGCAGGAACAAATACCATCGTTGCAATGTGAAAACATCACATGGCTGCATTGGAAGTTTTTTGTGCAATTCTCTCCTAATTCAGATTGTGCAAGATTGGCGAATGGTGATATTGCAGATTTCGTTAAAGTTACTGTTAAAATAGACATTTATAAAGTCATTATGTAAGTCTCATTTCATGCAGTGCGCACTGCCAATGAAAACTTGCACACAAAAAAGGCCCACACGGGAATATAAACATATTTTCACATGTGTCATAAACCTGTTGTTTCGAAAGAAGCAAACTGTTTTCCTACGATAAAAATTAGATTTATCGTTTACTTATAAAGAAACAAATAATGAATACAAAACTCAAAAAAGCTAACTTACAGCGGAACGTATTTCTCTCTTTATGGGAAAGCTTTCATTTCATTTATAATACATCATAAATTTAAACCATTAAGTCATTAACAGAAACAAATTGCTCAATCTTTCAGTAATAAAATTACATTGCAAAACTTATTCGTTATGGAATGTACTTTTTAATTACATGTAGGAGCTGTTCGACTATAAATGGTCGTTTTTGAACACATCTCTTGTGAAATACAACGTTTGAAATTAATAAATACCCATGCAACCCAAATTAATCCACAAAAAATATTAAATACCTTCGTTTATATTTCTGGGATCCGAGTTTAAAGCGTGAATAGTTGTAAAGTTTATCGTTATTACAACCTGTTAAAAAGTTCAGATATGTAAAGAATTTTCACACAGTAAACATGTCTCAAATACGAACAATTACTATAGGGCTGATCAAAAAGTTCCAAGACTTTTTGAATTGCCTAACAACTTAATTAACATCATGAGCTCAGCTGTTTTTGTAGATTTTCTACACCCTTATTAGTTGTGATTCAAGTTTTTCGTGTTCAGCGATTTTGCCATCTTTCGTTAAACGAATTAAAAAGAAGAGCAACGAGTTTGTGTCAAGTTTTGTTCAAAGTTGGGTAAAACTTTTACAGAAACTTTTCAGATGTTTCAGGAGGCTTTTGGAGATGGATGACTGAGTCGATTTCGCTAATTGTCTTGAGTGGTACAAGAGGTTAAAAAAGGCCGGACAATCGACAGAAGACAATTCTCATTAGACAATTCTTGAGAACATTCTCGTGCAAGGAAATCATCTACTGACCATCAGTGAAATGCCAGAGAAATGCAACATGATCATCATCCTCAAGCCCCCGCACTAGCGAGACTTGGCCCAATAACTTGTAAATATTTGTAATAAATTAAAAAAAAATCTGTCCTGGAAATTTTTGATCCGCCCTCGTATATCTATAATGCTATTGTGCACATACGCAAAAAATAACTTGTTTTATTGTTGATTTTCTACAGCAATAACAAGCCATGTTGATTCCGCATGGATATTTAAATGAAGGAGTCTGCATAGAAACATTAAAAATTAAAATTATAAAGATGGCAAGAGTAGAATTGATACATTTTTGTCATCATTGGGGTAAGTGGTGCATGAGACTAAAATGGGCTAAAGAAAATCCGAATTATCAGCACTAACCTGCAATGCAATACAATTTACAAGTAAAAAATAAACGAAATTGGAGATTTTTAAATTTTTTGAAAAAGAAATGAACCATTTCTAAGAGAATGAGGGTCAGAAACCCTTTTACTTTCCTTTCCCTTTTTTAAGGTCTTCCTTTATATAGTTTTCTCAATTTTATGCGGACAGACGTTCGTACTGACATTTGAATTAAATTCAGATCAATGACTTGCAACATTTTTCTCTTTCATCCCATCATCGTGATGACAATTTACACAATGCTATAGTAAAATAGTCGAGCAACTGCCCAACACAACAAAATTGATGTAAAAATCTAAGAAAAGTTTCTTATCAATGGAAAGTTATACTATATGATATTTGAAAGGAATGAACAGCTCCTATACCAAAGATGGATGCCTTAACAAACATTTTACTATCTAAATCAGGAATTATGTAAACAAAACTCACAAAAATTAATTGAAATCATTTTAATAAAAACGAGTGGAAATATTTATCCGTGTGTGGACCATATATATGGTCCCTAAATACCCATGTATGGATCGTAAGGGTCATTATACATTGAGAATACAGTATATAGGCCTCATAAAATCGGCTTACAATGGTCTACATATATGGTCAAGTTTTCACCATACATGAGATGTATCGTCCATTAATTAAGGTATTACATATAATGTTATGTATTACCCACACGTCCATATATGTATCCATGTAGCAGGGACACACATGTTTACATGTACAAATAACCATGCATACACGTGTAGACAAATACATGTATTGAACATGGCTATACATGGCCATGAAAATATATATTGCGAGCACATGACCATGCACGCATTATCCATATGCTTTGTATATATCCATGTATTGCCACACATATTTACATGTACAAATAACCATGCATACATGTGTAGACAAATACATGTATTGTATACGGCTATACATGGCCATGCAAAAAATATACAGGGTGGGCCAATAAAAAGTAAGCCAACTTTATAAAAATTATGAAAATGTTATTTGTTAATGGAATTTATTGAAAATATTGGCCCACCCTGTATATGCGAAGACATTGCCATACACGCATTCAAATGGCCATACCATTTTCTCAAATGTTTTGGTTATAATAACCAAAAAATTTGAGAAAAGTTCCATCCAAATAGCATCATATATAGGCACGGTCAAACTACACATGTTGCATATTTGAATAGAAAACACACGCTTGGTGTTCATGCATTTTTAAAATTTTGCGAAGATGAAATCTAAGATAATAGAGTATAATTTTAATGCAAACTCTCCATTGTTGCGCCTTTAATTTGCATGCATGCATGGCCATAAAAACTAAGCTGCCGATATCAATCCCAGATAAGTTTTTTTTTCAGAAGACGAAATGTTGTTTCATTTCACCATACATTTTTTAAGATGTATCCATAAACATGTAAACATTGTCTGTTTATTGAACACCGGGAGGCCAAATAGTTAAATAAAGATCCGAGGGGTCGACGATGATAATGTGAAAAATAGAAAGAGGATTAAACTCGAATAAGGCACAGATTAAATCTCAGATTTTATCACGACCAGCATCAGAGGGTGACATATCTTATTTTATTAATCCCTCCCTCATTTCAACACTTCCCCATTTATGTTTTGCATTCCCCATTTGCGTTGTTTATCATCACTTAAAAACATGTTTCTGCTTTTCCTTCATCGTAATTCAAGTTCAAAATATTTTATGAGATTTCAACCTCTGCAAAAGCTAAATTCGCAACTTCATTTATTGATGCAGGAAGTATATGCCTTGTTTAAAGTTTAACTCCAGGAGTTGAAAGTCCATATGAAAGTCTCATATGAAACTGTTACCAACTCAATTTTCTAGATTTTTCCTAATAAACATTTTGACATGTGAAGTTTTAAATAACCAGCAAGGAGTCTTCGAATTCACACTGAGAACTTGAAACAGCTATAACATTAGGGGTACACAAACAGACCCTAACAATTTCGAACATGTTTGCAGCTTACCAGTTAATTAGGGCCATAGTGCATGTACTGACCCCATTTTTAAATAACGCTTTCTAATTGGCTGGACCTACTTCAATGGGGCTTGCAGAAAGGCTGGAGAAAATCAATTTCAACTGCGGTCCAACCAGGCAGGCCTTCGCAACCTGCATTTGTGCACTTGTCGCAAAGGACACTCAACTTGTGGACCTTGGCAGAGCTGCTTGAATCTAATGTGCTTGTGTACCATATGTGGGCCAAATGCATATATGTATAACCCAACTGCTCAAGTGGAAAATTCGTTTGAATACCACTTGTATTTCACATGTTGAATATTTAAAACAATTAAAGCACTTTAATCGCTGTACAACTGTCCAATTTTGTATTTTTTAGCAAGATGTAAACACTTATTAGCACATTGTTTACAAAACAGAAATTTCATAACTGTAATTTTTCTAGATAAAGCATTTTCACACACTATAGCTTCGAAATACAGATTTCATTTAGGAAGTGCATGCTGGGATGATGTTCTTTGGTATCATTTTGGTAGTAATTATTCAAACACCAATTTATATTAGGTACCAGTAGTTTCTTTTGTAATTAGAACCTGATGATTTAGTTTAGAACACCAAAATTGGACATATTAAACTTTGCCAACTATATGCATATTGATTTGGTTAGCGAACATGGCGTACGGCCAAACATTTCAATTTGTTACTAAAATTTATTTTAATTCAAATTGTGTGAGATTATAGTATGCATCTTAGATCAAAAAAAGATTACAGTAAGTGTTAATGTCTAAAGTTAATTTCTTTGGTTACCCATGCAGGTAAAAATGGCATGGGAAATTTCACATTATGAACATAGACATAACATGTAGTATTATATAGTCCTATATGGCATGCTTGTCCACAAACTGTCATGAAAATGTTTTTCTATGTATGACCATAAATGTATATTAATTATTATTAAATGGGCATGCTAATGTATGTCCATGTACATTCAGATGATACAGGGGGCCCATACAAGTACTTTGAACAATAATTAATTAAAGTCAAAGTTTTATCTATAATACTAAGTTTGATCATACATTTTATCATATATGGACATTTTCCCACCCGAGTAAATACAATGTATATATCAGTAGCTGAAAAATAGTTATACAGGAGGCATTGCCAAAAATATTTCTTTAAAACTTGTTACACAGTACATTGTGCATGCATCTTTTCATGGACTATAAAGTCGGTATATTACAATGTAACATCGTTCCAAGTCAGTTACGTTACTTAACCCATGCACCGTTATTTTCCTGTATATTGCACATTTATTTAATGATGATCTTATTTTTCAGAAAAAAAAAAGGAATAAGGTGAAAATTATTTATCTAATGTTCCACATCTTAAGTAATTGCAAAGGTAACGCATCATCGGGATATATATTGGCGTAAAAGTTCATATCTCTACAACTGCATGCAGCTTAGCTTATTCATGTTAAGCTTCACAAAAGAACAAACACAATTCGGTAATCCTATTGTGTGAAATTCAATAGCAGCAGGGGTTAGGATAAAATATATCTTTTGGGTGGAAACGTTATTATTTTTCAACTATCCATGTGGGAAAGTTGAGATTCTTGAGAAGACACCACCCATATATACATATGGGTAACATTAGTATGAAAAATATCTAAAATACGTTCAAGTTCACCTCTTCCCCATAAAACTCATGTTCTTTTGTTTTTTGTTTGTCGCACCCTGCTACTGAAATTTGTACAATAATCACCAATAGCTGGATTTAAAATTAAGCATAATATACATGTAGGCCACAAAAAAGGAAACCTTCCTAAATTCGTACGTTTTTTGTTTTTTGATCAAAGCAAATCCAATTTTGCACAAATATAGGGAACAAACGAACGAACAAAACAGTTATTTCAATTTGTACTCAAAGTGTCCTCCATCCGCTGCAACACATGCCCGGAGGCGCTTGCGCTATTCGCTAATTAACGAGTCGATTTCTGTTTGATCAAGTTAATCTCAAGCGGTCAGAATTACGGCGTCGTAACTCTTTGACATAACGAATCCTTGTTCGGTACACTTTTTGCACCAAATTCTCCCAGATATATGGTATTTTCGGATTGGCATGTGTTCCAGCAAGAATGCTGCAAGAGGGTGCACCATGCAGCACACACTTCTCGAGAAACTGACCAACTTCTCCATCGAGAGATTCGATCCACATTTTAGCCACTTTGGCCATCTTATATTCCCGAATTGAACTCGGTTGATTATTCCATCTGGGGGAATTCTGACCGCTTGCAATGAACTTGATAAAACAGTAATCGACTCTTCAATTGCCCAAAAGCGCAAGTGCCTCCGAGCATATGTTGCAGCAGATGGAGGACACGAATCAAGTACGAATTGAAATAGCTGTTTTGTTCGAACGTTTGTTTCCTATACTATTTGTGCAAAATTGGATTTAATTTAATTAAAAACAAAAAAGTTACAAATTTATGAAAAAGGTTCGTCTTTTTTTTTTGTGGCCACCCTGTTTACAGGAACATATCAGAAATTTAATATAGCTAAATATATACTTGTCCGTAAATAAGAATATATGCGAATGCCTCACACTAAGCCTAATTTACATCCAAGTACGTACACATTTCCATCATATGACCCTATACATCCGAGTACATGTTCATCTCCATACGCGTTTATTTTCTGGTATATCCATATATGGTAAAGGTACACCATATTTAAAAATCTATTTACAAATATATAACATGATTGTTCGTTAACATTTAATAACATATTTTTCAAACTTAAATTTCCAGGCATTAATTCAAATCAGCTCTGATTTTCTATAAAGAAATTTCCAAAGTAAAAAATATTAATTAAGCAAAGCAAAAAATTTAAATTAGGCAATATGAAAAATATTAAATAAGCAATGTGAAAAATATGAATTAAGCAATGAGAAAAATATGGGTTTAGCAAGGTGAAAAATATTAACTAAGAGTTAACTTTCCAGAGCATGATGGGTTTAATTCCCCACTGGATCATATGTATATAAAATATGATGTAATCTAGATATGTGAAAAAAATTCAATTGACTTACCACAGCACGCATTATTGTGGTAACTGCAAATGATGCAATGCTAATAAGATGCTATGAAATTTCAAGAAGCATCCACTTCAGATGAAAGCGCTTTTAATACTACTGGCTCCTGTTCAGGTGCGATTCAACACACTTGCCTAAACACCGTAAATGCCATAGACCCGCCTCCTCATTCATATTTTCATCGAATAGTGGGGAACAATTGAAATGAGGAATACGAGGTTATATCACTTATGCATCCAGGCGAGGGTGAGTGAGAGAAATAACACATTGTTATATAACAGTACTATAAGGTAAAGCTTACAAAATTCAGCCATCGGGTAACCAAATTGCCTTGCCATTTCTTATGGATGAATGGATTAACCATTCATTAAATTGGAGCAGACATTTTCTCAGCTTATTGCATGCAGGGATAGAAGAAGATTCGGAAGGTACTGTGCCAATAGGTTGCACCCCAACGGTCCAATTTCTTTTACATATATTTACATGCATGCATCTTATTAACAGCCACCCAACATTGAAAAACTATATTATGTAGTATATTATAAAGGACATTTTCAGCAAGTGGGTTGAAGTGCAGGCTTTTATTGAGAAACATCATCCTGATACAAGGCCGTAAATATGGGGGAGAAATCATGGGGATACATCCCCCTCCCCGAAATCCTACAAGTTCTCCAAATCTCAACCCGAACCTGCCAATTTTCCGCTAAAAACGCATTTTTTCTAAGGTAAAAATGAGGACCACAGGGGACCATGTTTCTCCCCCTCACCCCCATCACATACACATCCTTGCCCTGACAAAACTGTTACCAGCAGAGTAGTGGACATTTTTAATGATAACGTATTGGCTCATTTTTGCAAAATTGTCCAGCAAAGAAAAAAAATTTCTCTGGATCGGTATCTATATAGTGGAATTGCCAACTGCCTCTTCTTTTATGGAGTAATCGCCATCCCTGTGTGCTAAAATGCCCTGCCAACATGTATTTTGTTTTAGTAATTAAACTGCTTTCTTCTAATATTACTGTTATTCTTGTTTCCTTTCTGTACTATTTCCACACATAAAACCATACAATGTTTAAAATTTTTTTTTGACAACAAACACATTATTTCAATGGGAAAAATTGATTCCAATTAGGAACTTTTCCATAAATCTGGGAATTCTCCGAATTCTGATTGCGAATTCAGTTTACCGAGAGGTAAAGGTACAATGGGGACCAAAAGTAGCGTTCGTAATACTGGGGTGATCAGATTACATAGAGGGTATTCAGAATACAGAGAGTTCATCTTATGTTAAGTCTTTGGAGTTTCCCGGGACCGTCGAAATGGGCTCATAATACCGGGGGTGATCACATTAGAGTGTTCAAATAGAGGGAGTCCTCTGTATTAATATATATTTAAAAAATGGCAGCTGAAAAAAACCCTTGGGCAAACTTTTTTGCATGTTTGCAAAAAACGTGTATATATACGTACATGTACGCCTTGGTGCACCCGGCTTAACTGGTTATATATATACTTAAAAATACCAATGCAAATTTAAATTCCAGCAAGATATTGCTATATATATGTACATTGCTTCAAGTTTAAAGTCAGTTTCATTAACAATGGCTCCTAAACAAAGTGAGATTTCGATTGCCGACAGAGAAAAAATGATTTATTTGCGAGAAAATAGCAGAACATTTCGAGATATTGCAAAAGAGTTGAAAGTATCATGTGCTGCTGTTCATAATATTGCAAGGAAAAAGAAAGAGATAAGAACTGTCATCAACAAACCAAGAACAGGCTGACCATGCCAGTTAACTGTGAGAGAAAAACGATACGTTGTAAGTTGTGCTTCGAAAAACCCAAAAGAGTCTTCACAGAATGTTGCGAAACACTTTGCATATTCTTCTTAATGATTGTATAAAAGGTCAAAGGCCAAAATGAAAACCATTTATCAGTGAAGTAAACAGGCAGAAACGCCTAGAAATACGCTTGCTCAGAAATATAAGGACAAGCCATTGGAATTCAGCAAAGATGTAATATTCTCAGATAAGAGTAAGTTTGAGGTTTTCAAACCAAGCAGTGCAATTACCGTATGGAGAAGGAAAGGTACCGCTTTGGACCAACAAAAACTAATGAGAACCCTGAAACATGGAGGGGCAGCGTGATATGTATTTATGCACCCCCTATGTATTTCAAAAGGTCAAATTTGCAACGCCCCCAATTTTCAGACAAAAAAAGTTTAAATAAAACTTAAAATGTATACAAATTCTTTAAGATGAATACAAGCGCTTGTTATATTTATTTATAGATTTAAATTGTTAATTTTTATTAAAATCAACAATTTCTAAATTTAAATTTGAATTTGGGTGCTAAAAAGTTGCCAAGCACATGCGCCACTTGTTGGATAATGAGTGAACTAACGAATATTTTTCGACCTTTCCATCCAAAATGTATTATTTCTAATTAATAACTATTTATAATAAGAAACAAAAACAAGACTTACCTTAATAGTTAAACAAGAGATTAAAAGTGTTGTCTATGATTAACATGTTTCATGCAATGTAGGACCTTCGTCAAAAGTAAAAATTTGCTGAATTGCCAAAAATCGTTTTCAGGCTGTGTGACCACTGAAACCATACTCTGACCCCCGTACCACAGCTGCCCAAATTGCATGAGCTTGAGACCGAGCTGAGTCTCAAGTCCCAGATCCATACCACAGCTGCACAGAAAATTGGCCAAGACGAGCTCAAGGCAGCCAAATGTGAGACG
>JAQGBW010005901.1:0-11314 GCA_034698625.1 Julus scanicus
AGACTTGGTTTAAGGTACGTTTATTTATCTCAAATTAAAGTACTTTCAGTGCTCATGTAAACGCAGTATATGTCTCTACTTTCGTCAGAAAGGCTATTTTTGGAAATTTGTTTATTTGCATATGTTTAGTCTTCGACGATGGAGAAATCTACAAAACAGAACACAATTTAAAAAAAATGTAATTCCTTCCATTTGACTATTTAAACCTTTTAATTGATGTTTTGTGCATTCAATTAATGATAATGATGGGTAATATTACTTGAAAGAAATATATGTTGTAGTAAACCAGGTGTTTACTTCAGCTACTTCCATATTTAAGTACAAAACGTCTTACAGCAGAAACTTGGAAACAAAATATCTTGGATGTATTTTTCAAAATACTGTCATTCAAGTACTTGGTGTACTAAATGTGAAAGCATATAATGCCTTCAGGTTTGTTGTATTAAGTAATCAAATATCCATAAAGCATTTAAATTTTAAATTAAACGTACACAACATAATTTGTCTTAAATGATGAAATGCATTAAAAGTGCAGATAACAGTACACATTGTACTACTTTAAACTTCAGTTTCCATGGAGTTTTTTACAATCGACTAAATGTTGTAGCCAGTGAATTGCAGGATCTACTTGACTTCTTAGCAATATCAATTCCGGCTGGTTCCTGGAGACGTCTCTGTTGTTACCAAACGTTTTTTCTGCATTATTCTGCTCTGATCCAGGATGTGAAAGTTGTCTGGCAAAATTGAAAATCAAGGGCAAGGGTTTGCAAACGTATGCAACAATTACAAGTGGTTGAGATCGATTACAAACTAAAAAATAATTGAAAAATCTAATAAGGATCTTTTATATGAAATCCACGTATTATTTGTACTATTAACTATTCCTTTACTGTCCTTTACATGGATACGTTACAAGTGCAGGGCTCACATTATTCCAGTTATATAAAAAAATGTTTTGAACATGTCATAGAGCTGACAAGCTTTGACATTAAATTCAATTCAACTCAGTAATCTACAGTTAGCAAATAAATTCCATATATGGTAAGAGGGGGAGGTGGTACCCAATTTCAGGAGAATGTTCCTATACATCAGTAGCGACTTGAACATCATTGTTAGATTTAATTACTACTAAATTTGGATATTTGCCAGGAAGGCTATTCCAGCGTCTAATCACATGCAAAAAGGACCAATAGTAAGCATCCATCTTGGCACAAAACTCAGTCAAAGGATTTGAGTGATTGTCTTACTCAGGATGTGAATTACCAGAAAAATTAAAACGTTTAAATAACTCCATAGATATAACTAGAAGACATCTAAACTTGGTAATCTTGGTTTAATTTTGTTTACACAATGTGTTATCTTAAATAGTGTATACTGCAGAAAAGCTTGGTTTGTACATGCTAGAACTACAAAAAACCTTGTTAATACACTTGTATAGTTAGCCTAACACTAATACTTTATTTGGTGAGGAACTTTTCAAATAATGTGAAAAGTTCTTCAACGAACATTTGCACTATAATAATTATATCATCACTTCTAAACCTAAAGAAAGTTATCATTACTGCCTTTGAATGTTTGATTTATGCATGCTTGAATCCTGAAATGCCACACTTTAGATTGTGTGGCATCACAATCTATAGATAATATAGTGCATATTGTAATTAAATGTATTTTCTTTCTTAGGTATTCCTTAAATTGTGCAAGAGCTTCAATCACTCAGCACTGGTAAGTAATATATTTTGTGTATATTACATTGTCTTTTCAGAAGTATTTACTAATTGTACAACATGAACAAATTCTACTTGACTTCTCTAATTGCATGATTTAACACAGGATGTATTTTCCAGTAATAATATTATAACTTTTCCAAAGTGTTTTGTTTTAAGATGTAAATGTTAATTATTATGGTAATTTGCTTCCGAAATATACAAGACCCATTCATTGACACATGATGCCTACACAATTCCCACGCTTACAGGTTTTCTGTTATTCTAGCTGGTCTTTCTAGAATATATAAAGTTAGAAAAAAAAGTGTTATTTTTCAGAAAATAACTATTTAGTGCGACACAAATTTCCCTTTTTGTGAAAGAGAACAGAAAATTATTGTTATGCATAATAATGTTTGTATGGTTCATCCATTATGAATTAGCTGTATGCCAGACAAAAAAATATGGATGACGTCAATTTTCCATTAAATAATTGTGTAGTTTTCATAAAAAAATAAGTAAACTATAGATTCAAAATTAAAACAATCCTTTTAAGAGAATTTTTGATAATGTGTCTATTGTGGTATTATAAGTTACTGTTGTTTTTATGATGGCAAATGTTTGTTTAACTTTTTACGTATTTACTCATAAAATAATATAATCCTTTGATCACATTAAACTGAACATTCTGTATAAACTACGAAGCAGACAACTATCTAGATTTTCCAAAAAATGCCACTGGCTGCGATTTTGCTATGGCTGACAGTATCCATGCAATATGGTTGCCAGACCACGTATCCATAGATTTTCAATGGTCCCCACTTCCGGTAAACAGAAACCTAACAAAGCAGCGGACGAATTTCTGTTTGAAAAACAGGATCTTTAATCGTTTACAGTAAATTTATAGTATAATTAATATTTGCCATTTGCTCGTTTTTTTCTTTTAAATTGATGTTTTTGTTAGTTAGAGAGAAACAAATTTTCATTATTGTGAACGAGAACAGGAAAAAAATTCAAATCGTTCTTCATTAATTTGGCAAATTTGTATGCCCACATCTAAAAATTATGATAATGTAGCTAGGTTTGAAATTGCAGAAAGTGCTTCCAAATTGGTGGAAACATAAATCGTAGTTATAAAGGCAGGATAATTACAATGCAGTGACCCTTCTATTAGTTAATTTAGCTGACTACTGGACTTTTGGAAATCAGACATGTAAATGAGGCCTGAAAGATGCCAACGGCTCTGTCATGTCAGGCAGTATATATGATAACTGGTAAATGACCCACACTAAAAATAAACTATACAAGTACTAATGAAACATTGAATGAATTTGAGTAACTGAGTAACTGAACAAAAGTACTGAGCACAAAGAGTAATTGAATAGAAAATGCACGAAAGTACAGTGGAACCTCGCTTAACGAGTAATTCGCATAACGAGTAATATATAAATTTTAAAAAAATGTCTTTCTTAACGAGCGACGTTTCGTATAACGAGTGACGTAGATAGGAAAATCCCCGAATTGTGCGATTGTTTCGTTGTTTCGTCAATTGTTTCGTTAATTGTTTCGCTTAACGAGTGTTTCACATTACGAGTAAGACTCCGGAACGAATTATGCTCGTTATGCGAGGTTCCACTGTAATTGAATGCAAGTGTACAAAAACATATGAGTACCAATGCAATCGAATATGAATAAAAATACTTTTATGTAAGTAATTGAGTCGTATTTAATACATTTGAGTAACGAGCATGAATAACTTGAAATGAGGGTCATCTTAAAAGCTAAGATATGAATGTATCCTGACATTTACATTTATACTTATGATTTCTTTTGTTATCATGTCCTTTTTTTCCTTTTAATTATTAAGATTTTGCGTTCTCATATTCATTAAGATTTTTTACTCGTATTTGTACTCGATTTTGTACTCGCATCCATGAGTACAATTTGCCTTCTAGTTTGATTACAACACTATTCATACTTCTGCACATGAGTATGTGCCCAAGTTTGATTACTCATTTCAAATGACTGCTGATTTCATGTATCCTCTACTTGTACTATATAGATTACAGTTCCATTGCAATCGTAATCAGTACTCATGAGTACAATTTGCGCAAGTATGATTTTAAGTATTTTTTAACGCCATTGAAGTTATACATTAATTAAGCCTATTCATGCATTTCTTAAATTCACTAAAGATTGTTGTTTATGCCGTATTTTGTATAAATCTTTACGTCAACGACCGTAACACCATGACAAATAATTGTCGTTAAAGACTTGGCCTCAGCTGCATTGTTGATTTGTAATTATCTTAGATGACAGTTTTTGTTCTATAGCGTAATCTGATATCAGATGCACTGGCTTTAGGTTAGATATTTTTTATGCAAAACTGTTTCCAGTGCATAAGCTGAGTTTGTTATATAATATAAATCACGACTACATTTTTAAGTTACCACTAACATACATTGAATTTATCATAATAAGTCTTTTTTTAAAAATTAATCCTTAAAATATTCAATTAAAATAAGTATGCTGCCCATAAACATAAACATCACTGCATGACAATGCATTGTGTGATTGCCTACTTTTGGGGGGTTTATCTTCAGGTTTCTTGCCTTTGGCATGTGTAATAAAGTAATGACATGATTAAAGTTGCAAAATCATAAGCAGCTTAGCTATGTAACCTTGTCAAAGATTGTATAATTCGGTGAATTAGTTTTTCATTTCATTAAAGCTAATACTGTAGCCCGATTGCAGTAATTATTTGAAATTATAAGAATATTTGAAAATTATTATAAAAAACAACTTAAAGAAATTGGCTTCATAACAAATTATGTAATAATGCGACGTTTAATGCACTTAACGTTTATAACATCAATAATTTATTATATGATTACATGTATACCAATGTCTAACCGAACCATTGATTATGTGGTATACAGGGTGTCCAAAATTAATATTTGCAAATTTGTAATCCAACAGAAAAAATCCACAACTAGGTGTATTAACATAATAATGAATTCATTGGAGCATTTGAATGAGATAAAATTATTACACATGAAAAATAAAGTCCACAAACAACTCTAACCTTACCTAAAATAATTTAACTTTACTTAAAATTGCCTAAATTGACCTAGCCAAACTTATTTTAATCTAAACTACTGCAGTGTTACAGTGTACTTGCACATAGCGGGGGGATCAAACTTTTCATATCTATAGGGCCTCAGCTATACCTGATGATGTAAATTATGTTCCTAAAGGGCACAAAAGCACTTTGACACTGTGGCAGTGTACTTGTGCATACCGGGGTGGTCCAACTTTTGATATCTAAAGGGCCTGATGATACCTGATGAATAAATATTTTCTGAAGGGCTGCAAAAGCACTTCGACACTAATCTGCGGGCCACTAGTGTACAATATTTAATGATTACAGTATACTTATGTTTTTTTCATAAGTAAATGCTTCTGTAAGCAGCAAGAAGAAAATTGTATGGAAATAATTAAATATATACCGTTATCAATGATCCAGCTTAAAATTGTGAGCATTACTTTTTCTAGAATATTGTCGACCGCTAAAAAAAAGTTTTGGGGGCCGATTGCAATCCTCTCTAATAAAACATTTGGGTTTTCTATATCTAAATTTCATTGGCTTAGCTGTTTCGCATCTTTCCAAGGTGCAAAGATGATTTTCGGACACCCTCCATATTGAATATCAGTCCTGATAGTGCAGACATTGGATCGCACCAACGTCCGATTTTCCGGGAATTCAAAAGATTTTTGTGGGGTTTCGTCGGACTGACTTTGTAATATTTCTAAAGTATATGATTGGATGCGAAGACCTGCAATTTGTAAACATCTACGGGTGGTTGTGAGGGAGTTGTAGAATATGTATTTATCAATATCAGGCTGCCTCCATCCTAATCAATGTCCCCTAACCATCTAAACGAGGCATTTACGCAAATTGGCCATTATCCTCGATCGCATCTCCGCAAAAGGGCCACCTTGGGGTTGAACATTCGAATATGCCAATCACCCCACGCGAATCAATACAAGTACCGACAAATCGATGATGCATGAGAGATTTTCTGTCAGATTTTCTAGGTTAGTGCTGCCATTGCCTCGGTATGGCGCATTGACGTCAACCTTGACATTTGATTGCTAATGGAGCGATGGAATAAAGGATGCGTGGGTGCATCTTTCAAGGCTGGGTGAAGCAAGGGCGGAACCGGAACCTGACTGTCTTTCAGCCAAACCCGCCGCCGCCTTGGACAGTTGTCAGTCGGTCACCGGTCGTCATGGAAATAAGGGCACTTTCCGACAAATAATTATGACGCACGTGCGTCTGCCAGGGCTCGTAAATAAGAGCCAAGTAACAACATGCTCGTAGGTGGGAATTCCGGAGAGATGGCTGGCAACGTCAAGGATTCGAGATCCGGGCTCAAGATCTTTGAATTAGTTACTTTAGAGCAACATTAATGCTTTTACTGCAAAATTTTCTTTCGGAGGGGACAGTGCTGATGATGGTGTTGACTTCAGCTTCTTATATACACTTTAGTTGCATAAATGAACTTAGAAAAAGTCACCAGGGGCAAGGTCTGGTTAGTAAGTTGGATGCAATAATCGCAAATGAGCAATGCAAAATGAACAGCCACGTTGTCGTGGTGCAGCACCCACTCCCCACAGTTGTTCAGTTAAAATTTCTTGATATGAGCCAAATGAAATATTGCATTTCTCTGCCATTTCATGGATGATTTTATTGCACGAAAATGTTAGCTCTGGCAACATGATCATCATCAGTCGAAGTTAATGGGCGTCCTGAACGAGGATTGTCGACGATGACTTCTTTAAGAGGGGTCACAACCGTATTCTTTTCAATGGGTCCGGTTAGCGAAGATACTCACAGTTTAACGAGGGAAGTTTGGGTGGGGATGAGAATTGTTTTGGGTGGCTTGATGGATCAGCAAGTGCCTCATATTGTTGTTTTTCACTTTGAAATGGTAGATTTAAAAAAAAAATTAATATACAAGTTTGAAAAATGTCTGCTATTTTGCACACGCTGCCAGCAGGTGGCAGCATGAGATAGGCAAGTTGTGAGTGCAAAAATTCAAATAATAATTTAATTTAAAAAAATCAACTATTTTAACGTGAAAAAGGGCATGATCAGTACCTTGCTGATTTCTAAAGCTAATTTAAACAGTTTTTATTTTTATTTAATTTTTTTTTGTTTGACTGTGAATGTCTTTGCAAATCTTCCTATTGAAAGGGATAGGGTTGTAATCCCCCTTAAACCTCTTGCACCACTCATGGCACCATGATAGACTCAATCATTCATATTCAAAACCCGTTTCAACATTTGAAAAGTTTCTGAGAAATTACCCAACTTCACAACTTCACATCCAATTCATTTGACAAAAATCGCCGAACATGAAAAGCTTCTTGCACAAAATCGTCTGAATATTTTGCTGCACTATTCTGTTGCTAATAAATGCATTTCTTATTGTTAAATAAATATAAACATACTGTTTTAGTTAAATACTTGCCTTTGATGCAATTTCATTTTTTGGGGGCAATCTCCGTGTGGGGTAAACTGAGACAACTTATTTGGAGCAAGATAAGACACATTCACATAACAAGCTATTTTAAACTTCTTGTCAAGTCTGATACTTATTATATTGCTCATGCCTAAAATTGAAAATTGAATGAAAATGAGTTGAAAATATTTTAGAAACATCGAAATTGAACGATTTTAGCATGAAAAATGGAAATAGCAATGAAATAACTTTTTAAAGTATAATTTTATTTGATCATATTTAAGTTGTAGCTAATTACGTTTTTCCGTCTAACAATGATAAATACATATTATTATAATCTTTACGCATACATTTGTCTAATTTATGAAGTGTCTCACTTTACCCCTGGAGTAAAGTATTATAAAATGAATCGTTTTATAAACAGCAACTTAGTTAAACCCCATGTTCTTACAATTTTATATCAATAGGACAATCATTGAACACGCAAAAAATGTTTTAGTAAAAAGTATCTCAATGCTCCCCAAGTCTCCACTAGATTTTGTTTACTGGTTTATAACTTAGTTCCACGTTGCAGGTGCTTTGAATGATTATATTTCTCCGAAGTCTTTCCTTGTTCTGGGTGTGCAACAGGTGAGCTATTTGAATATAATCCTTTGGCATTTCATAACAGGTCAACAAAATGTTCGCTGAATGCCAAGGTTGTAGAAGACCACCACTGAACTCTTCTATGACGTCACGATGACGATCAATCTGCTTGATGCAGATGAAAATATGTAGAAAACCGAATTAGGATCAGGTGAGCTGCAAAACAAACAGTGATGAAAAACTGTGCTCCGGATTCGAATGTTGCAACCTTGAAACATTTAGCCATCCATCCATCGCTATTTACTTTTCAGCGCTTCTTTGAGAATGTAGATTCCACCTGGTTTTATGCATATGAGTCGCACTATAACATGGAAATGTCATCGGCTAATTTCCGCAACATGCGGAGCTATTTCCAACCTCATACGTCATCGGCAAATGGCAAACAGTTATGTTGCGTCACAACGTTACGTAAACACGCATGCAGCAGAGTACATTAAGCAAAAGAAGATGCTCTATAGGAAAAACAAGAACTTGGGTCTTAATCAGCACTATTTCAGCGAGACAATGCAAGTTGACGTGGCAACACGTAAATATAGGAAATAAGTCTAGGTGAAGGTTGATTAAATCCTTCACCAGATCATCTAGGGACACTTGTTTGTGTTGTGGCGAGTTATTGCCAACCAAAACAATTTGTTTGTGGAAAACAGATTTTGATGCAAAAAAAAAGGCACGTGTCAACACCTCAAATAAAAGCAGTTACTAAGCATGAACTTTCGTGGATGGAAAAACTATATACAGCCATGTCTGGGTTATACTTATCCATGTATGACCCATATTTGGCCAATAATAGGTCATTTAAGAGGGGCGGTCAAAAAGTCTTGCATATTCGTTTATTATTCGAAAACTAGATGTCGTACAAAAAAACTGAAATAGCCATTTTAAAGAGCAGGGAATTTGGTTTTAGATCACTACATGGCGCCACGATTCATGCAGAACTTCGAACTAACTATGAAAAACAAAATGGCGCCTCACTTGAAAGCGTTCACGCAAGAGGAACAACGAAGTGTTATTCGTTTTTTAGTGTTGAAAGGCATGAAACCGAGTAAAATTTATAGCGAAATGTTAGAAGTTTATGGTGATAAATGTTTCACAAAGTATGATACAGAGGTGGTGTTTAAATTTTAAGAAAGGACGCGAATCTGTAACTGACAAAAAGAGAAGTGGATGTTCTCATTCTGCCCATGCCACAGCCTACAAGATCAACATGTTTGGGTGGGAAACATTGAAACATCAGCCATATAGCCCAGACCTTTCACCAAGCGACTTCCATATCTTTAGTCCACTAAAGGAATACTTGAGTGGTCAAAAATTCCAAACAGGCGATGATGTGAAACTTGCGGTTGGCAATATCTGCATAGCCAACATTACGTATTTTACGAGAGGGGTATACACAATTTCATCAAACGTTGGGATAAATGTGTCAACAAACTCTGGGTCCTACATTGAAACATACCAAATTTCCTGCTCATTAAAATGGCTATATTACAGTTTTTTTGCACGATATCTGGTTTTCGAATAATAAAGGAATATGCAGCACATTTTGACCGCCAATCATATATTGTATGGGTCATGATGAACCATGATGGCTGCAGTGTTTCTATCGCTACTTTTTTAAAACTTTCTTATCTCTTAATTCGGCTAAGTGAGTTAAATTATGCGGACATCATCATTTAAGGAGTTTGTCAGAATCATGCAGCGAACGAAAGGTGTTTATTCGAGTAATTTAAACTTCGGTGTGTTTTACAGTTATTTGTTCGTTTATTAATATTATTCAGTGTTTTCTGTTTTTTATCATCCCCCAATGACCCGAAGCGGTCAATTGCGATTCCCGTGACATCTTATCTTGTGTCTTTGAAAATCCTGCTTTTTTTTTGCTTGTTGGTCGTAATCGTTTACCTTCATTTTCCTCCTTGGCCCCTCGCCTGTTTATGCACTACGGACAAGCTTCGCTGCCTGCCTGATAATCGTGACCTCTGACCCCTGTAACCCGAGGACAGCGGGGGCGACGCAAGGCACAGTAAGAGGCACACGATGACAAACAATAAGGAAACCATAAGTGAGCGTTCATTACACCTTCCAACTTACAATTGCGATTCTTGGTAAGACGACTTATCGTGTCTGTGCGATGTTGGCAGAGGAAAATATACAAGACTCAAAAGGTTGACCAACCATATACAACAACAAAAAAATCCCTCAGGTCGACCATATCCGCGAAAACATGCACATAAACGGCAACTTAAAATTCCTGGTCAAGAGCATTTTTTTTAAGGAAGAAAACATACATAATAAAGGTCTGTTGTATGAATTTTATCGACCACATGCACGTGCAAAACTTTTGCAAACCTGGTGCAAAAGATTATAGTTGTAATCGACGTCGGTTAGAAAAAGTACAAAAAAACACGTTGGCTATTAAAAATAATATAGGCATAGTGCGGATAAAAATAATAAAATATTAAAAGAATCGCTCGGAATGTGGTAGGAAGGAGTTTAATTTATTGTTTGTAAAGTAAGTTTTTTTTTTCTCCTCTAAATGCGAGGATTTGGTTTATCTCTATATAACTTGCATTTTAGATTAGTCTCGTGCAGGCTGTTCCACCTGGTGGAAACAGGGAACTTGATTGGCTCCAATCTTAAGAAACATCAGCTACTTTAATTTAGGGAAATTATTTACATAGCTAGTGGGTGTTTCGGAAGCCTAGGTAGTGTCCTGTTTAGCACATTGAAATGTTGGCCATTTTTATGGTTATTTTCAATGTCAAGTTGTGTTCATCTAAACTTTCTATACCGTTATCCATGTGCATTGTAGAAAATACATACTTGTAATATTTTGAAATCGAAGAAAATTTCAGTGGGCGTGGTTATACATTTTGAAAATGTTTTATAATACTTTAAGAAAATACTATACTTGTGCAACAGATATTGCAGATTGTTTGAAAGGTTGCATGTTTCACAATTACACAAATGAAAGTATGTTGAAGTCAGTTTCAAAAAATTTCATTAACAGATAATGAAATAGGCAGTTTGAAATACTATACTGAATGTGCAAGATAGTTGGAAATATAGTGAAAAAGGTTTAATGCAGTACCAAGGGTTCCATTAATATATAATTACTTCAGTGCATTAATTTTCAAGATAGTAGGAAGTGTACTTAATGCAATTCGGGGTTCAACTTATACGTTGTATGCAGAGCTTACTTAAAATTCTCGAAAATCGGAAAATGTGCATAAATTTTATCCCTTCGAAAATACATGGATTTAGGCTTGAAATTTATGTTAAAATACTATATAACATAAGTTATGCTGGAATTTTCTGTCCGCGTCGGGAAATTTATGTTAATCAGAAAATATCTATATACATATAATGTTTGTTTGTTGATTTTTAACGTTGGCCTATTTCTGCAACACGAGGGCTAAACACCAACGCCAGGGGATGAGC
>JAQGBW010005902.1:0-11314 GCA_034698625.1 Julus scanicus
ATGGGGTGTCGTGAGGGGGGTGACACCATGAGTTACCGCACCGGGTGACACCAACCCTAGTGCCGCCACTGGCACCAAGGTTATGTAAAAGCGATAAAAAGAATATAACAATGAATAATAAAAAATTCATCACAAGGAGAAATGTGATCTTTGAAGAAATAAGGTCTCGGAAAGAACAGCAAATTAGATAGAATCTACCTTGAAAACTTCGTCCATTGCATTGCTCTGACACAAAACCGTGCTTTATATAGTTTGCATCGATTTTTATGACAGTCTCAAAGTTAGTACATGTTTTACAACTCATGTATTGTTACAGATATGGAGAGCGCATGCGCACATGCACATTTCACACATTTGTTTTAAACTAAAACGGAATCCATTCTGTGACTTAATTGGGGCAATATCAATGAATATACACGTAAGTGATAAATTATTTGTACGGCAAGGTTATTTGAGTTCGAGTGGGGGGAAAAGTATGACTAAACGACAAAAAAGGCATAATTGCATGCATTCTGAAACAGATCATTTATTAAATTAATGAAATTGTAATATGTAGGCTTAAAAAGCTACAGAAAAATATGAAGAAAATGCATCCTAATGCAATTTTCATTATTTCTTTGTGTATAACTTTACAGTCTATAAATCATTCCAGCTATTGTAAATCTGCCTCAAAATTTTTTAAAATATGCAGATATCGCATTTATCATTTAACTGCAGTTTTTAAAGGCTTTTTTTCTGCTCTCAAAGTAACATTAAGATGCCTAAAGAGAATAAAATGCCATTAAAGGCAAGTCCTTACAAAGTGGAAGTAGCTAAGTTTGAAACACCCTATTAAATGGCAAACTTGAGGAACTGACGCGTTTTTCCTATAATCATCTTGCGTGCGAAGTTCGGTATTAATTGCTACCTGACATTTTGACAAATGATAGAAAAAAATCCTTCAAGGCAAACCCCCATAAACCCGACTCCCAAATTTTCGCTTAATTAATTGATATTACGAAAACTACATTTGAACAAAAAAAGAAATAAAACTAAGAACTAAAACACTCATATAGTATACAAAAAACTTGAGTAGACAGAGATGATGGTGTCACGCATTGATATAAATTTAAATTAAAAAAAAAATTAACAATGACAATAATAAAGGTGGAGATGTACCTTTTTCTTTTTTTATATTTTGAGAGCTCACAAAAAGGCGTTTTATGATTGACTCTATTATTATCCTACCCACTGCTCACTACTTATTACAAGATGTGAGCACATCCTTAATAATACCCTTTTAAGAAAAAAACTTATAAATTGCTCCAAATCGGGAGATATCATCGACTAAGTGGTAGTTTACAACGAGTAAAATCGATCATTCGCCACAATAAAACAAAACAATGTTTTTTAACTCGAACAATAGTTACATCGTCGTAGGATTTCGGAAGTATAAAGAAATGATAATTACAATTAAAAAGATTTGATCACATCTTCATTTGGCTTTCCCACACGTACCAAAACCACTTTCAGAAATAATCCCCTATCCATGAGTGAAAATATTTAGTTTATTGCACAATCAATCTTAAGGGAAAAAACTTTATTACACAACTAGCATTATTAAAAACAAATTAGCTACATCTGATGGTAACTTGTACTGCAAGAAAATACCATAAACTCATCATTAAAGTCAAAATACGTTGTTTATATACAAATTTTGCCATTTCCAGATGTACACAAACCCCGTTTAATTCAAGTTAATGTTTTATCAATTTAAATTTTAAGTTATCATTAGAATGATGTTGGTATCTACGAGGGGTGTTAAAAATGAGTTGCATATTCGTTTATCATTCGAAAACCAGATGTTGTACAAAAAAAAAACTGAAATGGCCATTTTAAAGAGCAGGAAATTTGCTATTTTTTAATGTAGGACCCAAGTTTGTGGACACATTTATCCTAACTTTTGTCAGTTACAGTACCATACTTTGCGAAACACATTAACCATCATAACTCCTAACATTTCACTATACATTTCACTTGGTTTCATGCCATTCAACACTGAAAAACGTATAACACTTCGTTGTTACTCTCGCGTGAATGCTTTCAACAAGTGAGGCGCCATTTTGTTTTTGATAGTTTGTTCGAAATTCTGCATGAAGTGTGGCGCAATGTAGTTACCCAAACTCAAATTCCCTGCTCTTTTAAAATGGCTATTTCAGTTTTTTTGTACGACATTTAATTTTCGAATAATAAACGAATATGCAAGACTTTTTGACCGCCCCTCGTATTAAGCCTAAATTGTGTAGATACGATTTTAATGTATTATACCGCATTTCAATGCTGACAGTAAGTAGTAAAGAGTGAAATTAAATTTATGGGCCTTAATTTCCAAAACTTTTTCTAAAAATCATTGAAAAGAAAAACCTAATGCTATCAAAACACGAGTAACTTTGTTGGATAAAAAAAATACGAAATTGGAGAAAATTAAGTTAAACGAGGATCTTTTATGAGCACAGTTCAATGTTAAGCAAGATATAAAAAGCAAGTAAAGATCCACTTAAGCATGAGGAGAAAGCTTTACCATGGGGTTTCTTGGTCAACGTCTTTCATTATATACAACCATCGTTTTATACGCAACTGAATTGAAGTTTATTTGTGTTTAGATCCGAAACTGAAAGAAACGTCGTGCTTCAATGGCATTCAAAGTCGGAAATTCAGAGAAATTTCTGAAGTATTTCCATCCGTGTCATCTTGCATAAAAGAGACCATTTTTTAGGAGTAATAGTTTGCTATAGTTATCAAAGCTCTGATATTCGTCACAGCATGATTCCCATTGGATGAATAATTATACGGAATTTAAATTCATCATTTGCAGCATACCCACGCTCGGGAGATTCGCACAGGTGGCATGGCCACCCTTTGGCCTTCTGCGCCATCTAGTGAACTATTTTTCACATTGTTTTACATTAAAAGTTGGGTTGAAGTGATTTTTTTTTAAAAAAACATCTTTTGCAGAATTCGAACATGATCTCATTTTGCAATAGGAACTGAAATGAACAGAAGAGTAGCATATCTTTTGAGACGGACCCATTCAAAAAGTCACTTTAGTTGTTGGTTAGCTTCCAGAGAACCTGTGCTATCTCTAAAGAACAAATTTTAAACCTTTCCCAGCGAAGGTTAAAACAAAAACAAGTTGGTCCCTACTTTGGAGAAATGCAGAATAAAATAAGATTGCAGAAATTTAAGTTGGTTTGCCCAAAATTACCACGCCCATGTCTGGTTTTCGACTAATTTAGCCTATAGTTTTATTTGGAAATGTTTGATATTTATATAAGTAACAAGTGAAGGCATGTAGGAATCACTTTAGGCACCAGTTTTAACAACAGCAGTTTTAGTTTTCCCATCAAAGATGAAAGTTTGATAAAATTAGTAAAAACACAAAATAGGTGTCACAATAAAAATGGCCGAAATTGAGTCTATGCGGAATTAAGAATATTAAGGTGCGTATCCACCAAAAGAAACATTAGACACAAAAAACATACACATACAAACATTTATGTGTCCAGAAGTGTTTGTGAAACAATGTGTCGAAAAACGGTCATTTTCTAACACATTTTGTGTGTCCTGGAGATCGCTCAAGAGGCGGTTTGGATCAAAGGAAATTTGCGACACATGTTTTAAAAAACATGCTGGAAACTTTGTTTAAGTGTTTTATGCGTATGTTTCTTTTGGTGGATACAGACTTTTATGATGTCACCACAATATGACAGAAGAGTGTTTCTCTCTTAACTGGCTGAAAAAACACCATTGAAACCAGCTTAAGACACTCCTACTGTGCAATTCAGCGTTGACTGGCCCAAAGCTTCCACCCCTGTACCATAGTATCCACATTTTTTGGTATCAAAAAATATCTGCCTCCCAATCTTTACCATCTTCCTGTAATTATCCAATACACTATTCTCAATTATAACCCTCAGCCAGGTCCCTGCTTGGCACGTTTCTCCCAGGTCATAAGGTGATTTGATGCCGCCCATGATCCCCTTCTGAAAGCACCAATGCTCAAACTGTCACCAAACTACACCATCCTTGCTATGTTTGACACGGCTTATCAAGATACCACAATCTTCTTAGGGAAGACCACTTTCTCACCATTTAGTGAGACATATCACCCTGCAAAACCTCAACTGCATGCAAATCTGTTAGCTCCCGGAGAGGCCATGTCACTCTTAATGCCCTATTCCTACCGAACCTAAAATGCTCGGATTTCCGTCTGCTAACAGAAGATATCACGCTGCGCATGCTTACTGGAGCCATTCTGCCAAGCGGAAAACCACGCCCATATGGTCGACCCAGCAGAACGAGCGGATTTGCAAAAGTGATATGGAACTGATCGAATTGAACTGAAATGTAACTTATCCTTTGAGAGGGACCCATGCCCATCCAGTATGCATCCAATGACGAGTAGGCACAAAACACATGCTTTATACACATCTTTTTGTTGCACAAGTCGCAAGTTTCCTCTACTTCTCTAAATTTTGCAAGTCTCACGTTGGTTTCCAAAGATCCTGCTCTAGCTCTGAAGCATTATCATTGGAGTTGTCGTAAAATATTTTTTTATAATTTTCTTCTTATTCCAATACGAACAGAAGTTACACAGAATACATAATAAATGGCACTGGAATTTTCATAGACATATGAATATTCCCTTAATGAAAATAATTCGCTTCCCATTAGTCGTCAAGTTCTTCAAAAAACATAAATGCAGAAAATTATGGTGATTTACAGCTTACTATATTTGCAACAACTGAACTTAAACCTTCTTTGTCTTATAATTGAAAATATCAGAAAGATAATTAAGACTGAGTGTAAATTAACTAGTTTTAACATTTAGAAAAACAAAATCCAGAGACTGCTTGGCACCTTATCGCCATAATCTGTTATCCTCCTTATTGGCTAATGTGATCCCAAACATCCCTTACATGTGGCTGCTATATCGCATAGCTCTGATTGCAGCAGAAGCTCACAAAAATGTACACACCTCCCGATAGTAACCACATATATTCTTATATTCTTACGAGCCCCATGGTGCCTAATAACACTTTCCTCTCCTTTCTCCTTTGGGCTATTTATTTCGCCTGATTATTTAGATTTTTGTAGGAATCAGTGCATTTG
This sequence comes from Julus scanicus, assembly GCA_034698625.1. Classification (NCBI taxonomy): domain Eukaryota; kingdom Metazoa; phylum Arthropoda; class Diplopoda; order Julida; family Julidae; genus Julus; species Julus scanicus. Next base: position 5,152 of record JAQGBW010005902.1, read on the forward strand.
TGGACCAAAGGTTTTTATTCACAATATGGTTAACTAACTTAGTTAATACAATGGTAACAATAGGTTGGTTAAATAAATAAAGACTGAAGAAAAGAGTGACCAGCCAGGTCAAAATCTGAGTGGCTCTAATTGATTGAATGGGGAAAAAGCAATCAAAGGAATGCCATTGCACAATGCACCCTTGGGGCAAATTCGTTTGCCCCAAGGGTGCAATGCCTAGTTTAAAAGCCATATTTTTTTGAATTAAAAGTACATCATCAAATTATCGAAACAGACACTACTAATCAATGATCAGCTTATCCAATCAAATAATCGCAACGTGGCCAATTACAAATTACAGTGAATTAGGTAAAAGTACCATGTGATGTGCACTTGGGTTCATTGCCCATTTATTGGTCATATTTGATGGCGAATATTAAAAAGTTTGGGATGAAGATTTAATGATCTGCCTTTGACAGTATCCAAAGTTAATTAATGACTTAATGTTAATTCAAAAATTATAGCAGTGAAAGGCGGCATTATTGATTCCGTTTTTTTCTGACTTTACAAGTAAGAATCTCACAAAAACAACAATTCAAATATGACAAATTCAAGTTCAGTCTAATTAATTTGTAACAACTAATTAAACGTTAACTGCAAGCATGCACGGAAAGCGAAAAATGATCGGTTTTGTTATCATTACTCTGCACTTTTTTAGTAGTTATGTCAAACACAGTAGGGTTCAACCGATTATTGATAGAAAAAAAGAAATTTTTGAAATAGAAAAGCTCATACAGGTGTTTTGTAATTGCGAATGCTTTCAAAATGCGATTTTTGCATCGTGCTTACAACATCAGGAACACAAGTAGGATAATGCCAAGATATACAATGTCTGTACTTGGATAACCCAGTAGGCCTTCGACTCAATTACCATTTTCTTTTAAGTCTTTGATATATTTTGCACGATAGTAGCAAAATTTTAATAATACCTTTTTTAAATTTTGTAGCCTAACGACCTTGTTGAATGTTTGCAACACGTTTTATGCTTAATTTATTACGTCTCCTAGGCTAATTCAATTATGCCTACAGAGCACACAAAAAATAGCCCTGCATGTCGGTTCATCGTCTTTGCATTGTTCGGGTATCACATTTGATAAGAATAAATAAAAACCAGCCGCCATTTTGCCATAAGGAAGTTTCAGGGAATTTTGCTCATTAATTAGGGACCTTCGAGGTTAGCTACATGGGGTCCTAAATTCAAAATCACCTTGATATCGATAATTTGTATCCCGTTTCACAACCCTGAAACACTGACTAGAGCAAATGTCCAGCGCCATCTATGGTGCATTCTGAAAACATTTTAGAACGATCAGGTAAAAATAATTAAACTCTAAAATTTTAGTTTAGCACATCAGTTCACCCATCCTACACATCCTTAATATTATGTTGGGCTTTAATTATTTCCGGCATCCCCTAGTAAGATAACGCAATATTTTTCCGATATACTGTTGAAATTGTGTGAACCAATGACGTTTTGTTTCCTGAAACGTAGAAAGAAATTTTCGAATTTTCCATTCGGATGATTTTTCTGATTTAGCATGAGGTTTATCTGACCAGACTCCCAGGGGAACCTTTCCTATAGACAAATGCTAGTTAAGGTGCACCCTTTTACCAGAAGTTTTTTTATCGAATCCGAAAATACTGCTTGTATAACCTATTATTAAGACTTCTATTTAGAAATGCCCCCTTCCCACCTTTTTTTTTCGAATTTCACTAAATATATCTGAAAACCAAAAATTTCCCGCTTTAAAAATTATTTAAAGTTTATTTTCTTTCACTTTCCCACATCACATAAGTCAGACAACGAGGCGCTTCTCAGAAATTCAAAAAAACCTTAAAATACCGATATTTAAAAATGTTTTTTTTTATTGGTGGAATTTTGCGACCAATTTATATTCTACAGCAAACTAACTTAATTGACAAAATTAATTTTTCCATGTAATACAACATAAATACAATTTTCCCAACGATATAATAGTATATAATCATTCGAATGATGAAAACATAAAAATCTCACCACTAAATTTGTTTATACACAAGATATATATAAGGCTCTACAGGTTTCAGCCCGTCTCGCCATTATTTAAGAGGTGTGGTATTTTTTCATGGTATACCATGAAAAAATATAATGTTTGTTAGTACACAAGGTAGCATCCCAACTCCTTGTTATGTAGGAGTACCTTAAGTTGGCCCTTACCGGAGATGCTAAACATGACATGCTTTCTTACAGCGTACCTATTTCACAATGAAAAAAAGTATAACTCCGACTGCAAAATTCGGAAATAAAAACAAATTATATCAACGCCTTTCAATAAATGCATATTTGTTAAATTATATCATATAATTATAGCAGTTAAAAAACTGTAGAAAGTAAAGAATAAATAAAGCATACTGTAATATGTACAGTAGTCAGTAAATATGGAATTCACTTATAATTCGTCATATTTTTCCTAACATGTAACCATAAGACCTTTTAGCTGGGAGCACTTTCAGAACTTAACAGAAAATAAGCAGATTAAGTTAATAATACAATCAAGCGTGGATACCTTGTGATGGTGGGAGGAACTTTGTGCCAGTCATCATTCTGCTCAGTTGGAATGTCGTATAAGTCGGTTTCAATGGAGCTTTTTTAGAAAGTAGGAGAGAAACACTCTTTCGCCATATTGTCGCGACTTCCCAATATTCTAAACTTGGCATATTCCAAATGACAGCCATTTTTATTGTGACACCTATTTTGTGTTTTCGCTTAACTCCTCCAACTATCATCTCGGGAGAAAAAACTAAAACAGTTGATGCTAAAACGGGTGGATATAGTGATTCATATATGCCTTGACTATTATTCATGTAAATATCAAGCATTTAAACGCAAAACTATAGGCTACGTTTGTCGAAAACCAGACATAAGCGGGTAAATTTGAGAGTGCCCCAAACTTGAGTTTCTGCAATTTTGATAATCTTCTTCTGAATTTTCCTATTGCTTAACTCACAAAGTAGGGGCCTTAGTGTTTTTCTTCTATTTTTTTCACGGTGTATTATGGTTATATTCACGTTGTGAGTTACAGTGAGTATATTAAATCCATACATGGGCATTAACGCCATATACATATATGACCATAAATACTTCCAGGCGTATATGGAAAATATAATGTATAGACATTAGACATGTACTCGTATGTTTGTTACTATATCACTTTTCCAGTAGGGATATGCATGGATGGGGTTAATATGGAACACAAATTGATGGGAGTATCACCAGTACTTCACCTGTTAATCCGACAGTAAAAATAATGCCATTTTCTGAAAGAGGAGGGTTGATTCTGGACCAAAGTATCCACGTTTTACGATATATAAATTTATTTCTTGTTTTAATATACGAGTGCATGTGGAAAAAATATATTTTGTCAACACCATGACTGTTCCTGTGGTCCATATTTTACAAATGAAAACGAGTTGACCACCGAGAAATTATGGGTGTTTGAGGCAAGTGGTTCAGACCAATAACTCCTCCCAAAGGGCGTTGAAGTTGTATATAAACGCCTGAATCAATGGAAAACAGGCTGATTTTTTGCCAATTCAATTCCTTTCGCTCATTAACTAGAGCACTTTTTCATCCCATGGCTTGTCTCCCATCAAAATTAATTCATCACATTTGCATAAGAATTACAACCTAAGTCATCGCAAATGAACCACACTGTCAATTTAATCGAGAGTTAGTAGAGGCTCATTGCCAGAGGGCAGTACAAATACCTCAACGTTGAATTACGGACATGCATGTAAACTCCCAGCAGCAATTACACAACCGCAAAATGCCCAGATTTTTACTGGCTAAATGCTCATATTTTACGCATACTTTCCAAAATTATGATAATTAGTCCTACTACATCCCTGAACCCCTGGTGGTGGATTTATGAGGTTAAACTATGTGGGAGTTCGGATGCAATGCTCGTTTAATTTTTGGCAAAGTGCACTGTTGAATAATTGGGACATTTTTAGTCGAGTAAATTAATACATTTAAATACATTTTAGAGCAGCGAACTATCGTTAGCAAAAGTAACCAACTATATATCTAACATTAAGAAAACTGTTTAGAGAGCGAGGAACATTGTCGCAATTGAAGATAGCACACTTCCTTGGATTATCATTTGCAACATAACGTTGTCGTTGCGTACAGTATACTTCTTTAAGAGTTTCTTAAAAGTAAACCTATTCAAGGTTTATGTTAACCATGTTTTGGGACATTTTCAGGGAGAAATTTTTAGTTTTTTACTTTATCTTGAAAAATTGGAAAAGTTTTCAGCATGAGATATTTATTGCCTGTTTAAGCGTGAATAAAAATGTATTGTGCAGATAACTTAATTTGCAAGATGTCCAATAATTAGTAATCATGGCAATCACTCGTGAAATGCATGGTTAATTTTCTAATTAAGCTAAGATTTAGTAATGGAAGTTTAGATTAATTTAGTAGATTACGAGCAAGCAAACACGCTTTTGGTCAAAAGCCGGCTATTCAAACTTTAGTTCAAATTTTAAAAGCATTGCGTGATTTCGACAAATATCTCAACTTTTGAAGGCCATACAAAAAAGTAGAAGAAAGTTTCATGAGACCAAAACGGATGCTTGACTATATTTCAGTAACTTTAACATAACACGTTTCAGGAGCATAATTAAATAGGAAGTCATTAAATTAAGAAGAAAGTTACACTGGTGCTAATGCGTGCGCGCAGCTAGGGGGCGCCATTACACCTTGCTACGAATCAATATGGCGGAAAGCAGTCTCTTTATAAAACTGGCAACGTGGAATGTACACAAAAAAGGTGGCAGACAGGTCTCAGGTTTCTTTGAAAAATGTCTTCGCTTTCAGATAAAATATAAGCAAAACACCTGAACTTTGCAAGGAAACGACCTAATATAATCCTTAATTAATCTTAGTTATAATTAAGCCTTCACGAATCTTGGAAGAGACAATTTAAGTTAATAGACGTCAGTGGTTACCAATCTGCAGTTAAATTCCATTGCGAACAAAAAGTCGCTTAATTACAGATTAGTGACGTTTTCTTCACAACAAAACCAGACTATAATCGAATTAGGATTCCTAGCTTTAGGATTAAAAGCTAATTTATAGGTTAGTGTATTTTATTAACACATTTATTTGTCGGCAACTGAAGTAAGAAAAGTGCAATTAAAATTACATTGATTTTTTTATTTTACTTTATACTATGTGGATATATATATATATATGTATACACGTTTAAAAGTTTTAGGTAAAGATACTGGGTGACAACGGAATACATAGAATAATGCACTTTAATTCGAATTTTCAGAGTTATATAGTGCTTTTCCAATTCTAGGATTCATGCATGGGAAACATACAGTTTTAATGAACCAATGTGTACCATTGTGAAACTTAACTTCATCAAAATCTTGTCAAAATTGCCTTAGTATATGATGGAGTAATTGGCATACCAAGTTTAGAATGTCCTTTCATGTGGCTTCAATTGAACGAACAGAACCTATCCAACGATTTCTCCGTGCAGATGCATGGCATTCTTTTCATCGACAAAAGTACTTCATTTAAAAAAATATCGCCACAAAACATGTGAACAACCTTGTCCCAATGGCAAAGAATGCCTCAAAAAACGGTTGTAGGTCAAGAACACCAGACCCGCATCTTGCGTGCCGGATTCAACAACTGCCCGAGTGAATGACCAATGCTAATGGTTTTGCAGCTTCTTCCTTGTGCATCAACATTTGAGTTGAAAAGAAGATAGGGTTAGGGCTACTGTTGCTGGTAACGTCAAGAATAGCAAAGCGTTAATGGTCCATTTTATCTTGCAACATCGTCCAAAGATTTACAATAAAAATACCCGTAGCTATAATCCTGCAAAATTGTACAATGGTGAGGAATGTGAACTTCAGTTTTGAAATCGGACGCACAATTGAAGGAAATTTCTGTGACTTTTGAAAGTTTACAAGTGATGACATTTTCTGGTGTCATGGAATTGGTCCCATGTTCTTTCGCTTTTGAAGACTTGTGATGGTTGTTCAAAATAGTTTGTTTGTTTGTTGATTTTTAACGTTGGCCTATTTCTGCAACACGAGGGCTAAACACCAACGCCAGGGGATG
>JAQGBW010005903.1:0-11314 GCA_034698625.1 Julus scanicus
TTATAGACATCTGTATTTTTAAATTTATTAGTTCATTACGTATTAAATCAGAAAAATTATATATGGCATATATATGTTGAACAGATATGGATTTTTGTCCATAACACAAAATACGAGAAATATGGTCCTATATTATAATTCAACCCTGGATTATATTCAGATATGCCGTTATGGGTATCGTCAACCATGATTGTGGGTATACAGGGTACATAAAATATTTTGATACCGAAATTCCCATTATCAAATTTTACATAAATATTTTCTCTGGGGATCATTACTGCTTAGCTACTATTGAAATGCACCTCACTTGCCCAATGTTTTTCTGCCGAGAATTACAATGTGTCCATTTTTCTATACTGAAACAGCTCAGGGACAACGTTCCAAAATAATCTTCGCCGGCTTATTTTTTCGGTGGTATTCAAGGCCGATATGCTCCTTTCAGAAGGAATTAGAAAACGAAGAAGACACTAGAAACTAGAAACTAGAAAACCCTTGATGGACAAAATAACCAGAATTTGTCTTATTCTTAGAAACTGTTACCATAATTGGATGGACACTTCCTCTGTATTTGGAAGTGTATTTTTTTATACAGAATTCCGGTCAAGTATTGATTTGCTTTCAGCTCTTTCAATACCATTTACCTGTTTTCACTCATTTTCTGCGATGTCAAAGACAGCTTATGTTCCCTGATGGACATCGATCGAAAAGCAATGTGCGAAGTTTGATCAAATCGATGTCTTGTAATGCATGTAGTTTACTGAAGAATGTATATTTGAATAGAAAATTGCGAATGTTGATTTGCGAGAAGAAAAAAAAACCCTAGTTTTCCTTGCAACAACGTCTTTAATGGAGTTTGCTTCAGCCTCTTGAGCAATGTTTATTTATTTTCGCTGTGATCCAGTAATACCGAACCTTGGAAAAAAAACTGTTGCTGTCATGTGAAGATACTAGAAGAAAATCAATTTTAGCTTTTGAATTTCATTTCCATCGATTGTGAAAATGCAAATGGCGATGCTTCAAGAGTTATCTCAGACAAAAATAACGAAAGTATGTTCACCGATTTTTCATTGTTATGGAATGCATCAAGAAGTATGTAAATGTATTCAAAGGGTTGTTGCGTGAAATAACACTTCCTCTTCTAAGTCATACAGTATGTTAACAATTTCTAATATCCAAACATTTTGTTATTGTTAGATCCTTGGGCGGTACTGATGGATTAATCATTTTGTTTGTATATAACAATGTCAATTTTCATAGTGTGTTTGAAAACAAAATATATGTGCGAATGATCTTCTGTATTCTAAAAATAAAGAAAATATTAATACAAACGTATTTTATTGATCGTGTATATTTTCTGATTGGCATGTACTGACAGCTTAAGCTGAATAGGTTTAAAATAAATGATATTGTGATATGTCACACTGCTATAACTGAACAGATGTGTATCTGAAAATATCTATGAGACAGGTTAAGGTAGATTGTCAAATCTTACATAAAACAAAGTTACTTTTGCAGACACGTTCTCCTTTATCGCTTTCTTTGTCCCATGAGACATAACGTTTTCAGAACCGAAATAATCCTTGAAAGTTTCTCAGTTTGTCTGAATTGATGACATGTCAAGGGAATTCTGGCAGGACTGAAATAGAGCCGTACTATTTATATAAAAGTTTTTACACGTGACATTGCTACAAGGATTGTTTAAATTGATAATTGGCGAGTAATAGGATTTTAACATTATACTCTTGATAGGATTTAAACTCACTTGTATAGTCCGATTTCTTTTTTATTTACACGTTATCAGTTTAATATTAGTTAGAAGAAGCTTCAACCAAAATGCAAAAAAAATACGCGATGCAGTAGAACCTGTCTAAATGGATACGCTTGGGACAGGTGAAATATGCTTTTAGACACGTTATGCAAATACACGGGTTACCAAGTTGGGTCCAGAACATTTTATGCATTTAGAGAGGTATTCATTTACACAGGACGCATTTAGACAGGTTGTACTGTATTGTGATATGGGACTGTTGTACATAGTTTTTTTTTATAATTAAACCGGAGGCAACCACGCATAGCTCAAGAGCAATCAGTGATTGCTGATTACTGATTTCATGATCCACTTTGTTTTATTTCAACCAATTCTCAAACAGAAGGAAATTAATTACATCCTTTTTTATTAATTTTGCCAACCATGGGTCACCAACATGCGAAAGTTTTAAATCATGAAGAGGTTACGATATGAATTCGGTCATTGATTATGTTTGACTATAGTATCTTAGCAAATTAATTAATTAATTGATTACTTAATTAATTTAAGATTAGGTTTTTCATATATACATTTTCTCGGTAACTATTTGTTATTGCACTTGATACATTTACCATTCAGAACTTAGTTTTGGAATATAAATGTTGGACAACTTTCATATTCATTAAAGACAGGTTATTTAAACGTAAACACAGTTTTATATTTTTAATTTGGAAGATTTTGACTAACTTCATGAATACTGGATCAGAAGAGTTTGTTAAAAAAAATAGCTACTCTGCACCAATCCTCTTCAACCTTCAAAAGCACGTTTTCCCAAAATAGACAGAGACTTCATGAAATAAGGAATTATTTTTTTCAATTTTATTTCTGGAGCATACTCGTAGCGCTATTAAACGCGGAAAAATTTCAATAAATTCCTCCATAACTCGTAAAAGGATGTTTGAATAATTATATACTGCATGCAGTATTACGACATCTTGCAGCAATAAGTAATAGGGGAGCCTCTGAAAATTGCAAACACCAATTTAAATAAGACATGGTAAAGGAAAAAAAACTTATCTCAAAGTCCCCAAGCTTTTTTGAGATCAGCAACGGTTGACTGTATTTAAATTTCTCTCAGCAAACAAATTAGAAAGGAGAAACGCGACCATCGTGTTGCAAATGACGCACATGGCAGGTTAGGTAAAACCTTGTTCCATGGCGTCCTAGTTTCGTTGATGCTGGGCATAGGCTTACCTTTAGCCTTTTTCACTTGACGATCTAAGAAAACAGACTTAGTTTTCCAGGAAAGGATTTTTTTGGGGTAAATTGCAATTCAAATAGGTCACAGCCAAAGAATTTTATTGGGTTTTTTTCATGGAGATCGTATTTCCATGAATGTTCTATCATACGGATAGATCTCGTGCGATGCAGTATTGTAAATGTCAAAGCATGTTAATACTATTCAAAAAACACATAAGAGAGGGTTGCCTTTATCGTAAAAGGGAATCATCTTGCATGTGTGGAAATATTACAGAAATCATTTAACGTAACACAACGTTTTTGTTATACAGTGGAACCTCGGTTTACGAACGTCTCTGTCTACGAACATATCGGTCTACGAACACCATTATTGTTTCACTTCACGAACGATGCTTCAGTTCACGAACACATTTTGCTGGACTACTTTCAAAGGTCCGAGTTTCTGTAATTGTTTTACTAGTTCCAGCAGAACATCTATGTTACGGATAAGGTTTACTAAATACAGGAAACATCAAAAATGTGTTAGAATTTCCAAAGATTCAAATTAAAATCGATATTAGTTTCAAAGATATAGCCTACATTGCAAATATGGCAAAAGTTCGTCTCTTTTTTATATCCACGTATATATATTAAACATATATTAAACTGCTTTCTTCTAATATTACTGTTATATTTATTTCCTTTCTGTATTAAATCCAAACATAAGCCATAACATGTTTGAAAAAAAAATTCTTGGACAAAGAACGCGTTATTTGGATTTACATTAATTGCAATGGGAAAAAATTATTCGGATCGCGAACAGGATCGAGGAACGGATTAAGTTCGTAAAACGAGGTTCCACTGTATTTCATTTAGGAGTAATATTATAAATGTTGAAATTAGTATTAGGTCCATGGTAATAACTGTAAAATTTACTAATTTGTAATTTCATATAAATAATACAACAAACTAGATGCTTATAGAATATTATACTATCTTTATTGACATATCAGCAAATCTAACAATTCAATTAAATTAACAAAATATATTGACGGGTGTTTGTATATTGAAGACAATAATTGTGTGATTAAATGCAACTATTTTAAATGCATCTATACAAATTCATCTGGTTATTTTTTGTTGCAAATACAACTAGAAAATTCACTTATATCCCAAAAATTATAAACTGATACATACTCTACATAGATACCTTTTAAACCTGCACACAAACATAGTTGTTCAAATAATGGTGGATAGGGAAAATATAGGGTTGATGATCAAATATTAAAGATAACCAATAAATAGGCACGATGTCTCATACAATGAGTACTTATGTTAAGATGTTGAGGATGGGAGATGATAATTCGATTATGAAGAAAGTGGACGTAGAGTACAAAACCACCGAGTTTTGATTTGCTGCATCCATCATTTTTCTCTAAGTCAGTCATTTAATCCGTTGTTTCCATGACATCAGCATCGGTGATTCAATTGTCTTTCAAGCTTTATATCCGTTATAAACGCTATATAAAGAAGGTCCCATCTCAAACCGCACAGGCATCTTCATTCATTGTTTACTCCGAAATTTGTGGTACGAATTACAATACCATCAATCAAAACAGCTTAAGTGAAGGACAAACAATGAATAAAGTGGATATGACTTCCTATCATTTACAGCTGTTAAATGTCCACGGATTCTCTGGAAATAATACTCAACTTGGCACGCGTATACAAAATTTAACGAAATAATGCTACATAACTAGCATCATTTCAACGCAACACATGCCATTGAGTGACCGTACTTTTGGGACTCTGGAATGCGTCGTTCCAATGATCAGCTCCAGGTCCAGACACGTGGGTGTAGGGACCTATCTGGGTGCGTCCAATCGCTTTTCTGGTTCCATAACGGTTTCTACTGCAAATGGAGACCATGCAATATATATTTTGAATTCTCTCACGTGAAACTTTTATATTAAATGTTTCCGCAAAATCTGGCTCGAACGTTTTCTTCTTGGCTGATGTTTTTCTTGTTTTAATCACTTTTCCATCCTCAAATAACGTTACTTTAGCGTAGAGACAAGCTATAGAAAACAAAATAAGACATACATTATTGACTATGCAAACATTTCACTTAAAAAGAGCGTATTTTTTTTTTTTTTTGCTAAAAAAAACTGAGTTTTTTGCTATTGTACAATTCGTTGTTAGGGAAATCAATCCCATTCCACTAATTCAAAGGAAGGCATCTATAGTATATATACATTGAAAGCATTTGTTTTAATTTTATCTACAAAAGTAATCCAATCACCAAATGGAATTCACAAATATTACTTACCATCGTACGAGGGGAGATCAAAAAGTCTTTTATATTCGTTTATTATTCGAAAACCAGATATCGTACAAAAAAAAACCTAAAATAGCCATTTTAAAAAGCATGAAATGTTGGTTTTAGATCACTTCATGGCCCCACGTACAATTTATGCAGAATTTTGAGCAAACTATCAAAAACAAAATGGTGCCTCACCTAAAAGCGTTCACTCGAGAGGAACAACGAAGTGTTGTTCGGTTTTTCAGTATTAAAGGGCATGAAACCGAATGAAATTTATAGTGAAAAATGTTCGGAGTTTATGGTGACAAATGTGTTGTCACAAAGTACGGTAAAGAGGTGGTGTTTAAACTTTAAGAAAGGACTCGAAACTATAACTGACTAAAAGAGAAGTGGTCGATTTGTGGAAATATTTGCATAGCCAATCGTCTCATCAAACATTAGGATAAATATGTCAACAAACTCCTGTCCTACATTGAAAAATAGCAAATTTCCTGCTTTTTAAAATGGCTATTTCAGTTTATTTGTACGACACCTGGTTTTTGAATAAAAAACAATTATGCAACACATTTTGACCGCCCCTCGTATATTCAGGACATTATATACCTTTCGTATGCAAGAGTCATTACGATGCATTTATTTGATAAATTCGGTTTATTATTGCAAAGCTTGTACAAATAAACACAAGCTTTTGGCAACAAAATAATACAAAATTTGCTATAGGTAGATAATGGTTCACCTAAATGTCAGGCTTGAATTGACCTCTGTTTCAATACAGTATTGTACAATATACGTAAGCATTTGATCATTACAAAAAATACGGCTTAATACAAATGTTGTTTTAAATCCAAGGTGTTAAAAATATTCATACTGTATTATATATTTAAAATGCATGAACTTATTTTGATATCAGTGCAACGTTCATTTTAATACATTTAATGGATATTAAGATTGTCAATGACATATTGACATTGCACTCATCTTCGCATGCGGAAAACTTTATTTTACAATATTTTAATATGTCAATCCAAAAATACATTTCATTTCTTAACATTATGTTTACCTATTTCTTTGTCGTCCTGTTTCGAATTTAAATTCTTCACTTTGTGAATGCCAAGTCTGAGGTTTCTTATGTCTGAATTGTAACAAAGGCTGAGAGAGATTTCTCCACGGATTTCCTTTAAAAAAAAAAGACAATATGAGGTGGATTTCAAATTTTACAAGTTATAAAATGCTTTGATAGCATGCAATGCCGGATACAATGTATTCTATACATTTTTAAAAATGCTTGTCTGCGAAATGTACTTTTTCATTAAGATTCCACAAAAAAATTGACCTTTAAACATCAAGTTTTATAAAACATTTCGCCTATAGTGGGCTTTCATCACAAAGATTCGTATATAAAAATTGAGATCACATATAGCGTATCATCAAAAATATTGTGAAAGTGTGCTAAGAACTCATTATTTAGGCAAAAAATGATTTTTTTTGTTTGCTTTTGTTTTTGGTCCTCCAAGCAATTTCAAGACATGCTCTTGATTTGAGATAATGTGCTACAGGTATTCTCCATATCAGAAAGGTGCATTTGATTAATCATTAATTTTGTATGTTAACAAACATAGCACAATAAGATGGTTTCATCGTCGTTGGTTATCCCAATTTTATTTCATAGAAATTTTGTCTTCTTTAAAACGGCTTGTATTTTCGAGTGCATATAAAGTTCAAATGTCTTTCAAGTAGCGTGAAAGTAAATTTTCCATTGAGGTCATGACCCACTTAAGCATAAGAGGCACGTATTTATCCTTGTCTATACTAATGAAAATCCATCAGCCATCCGATCGATAGTTCCGTAATCAACAATTTGTTGCTGATTTTCAGATCGATATCTTTTTTCCAAAGAGCATATCAAAACAGCCATGCACTCAGTATTGTTCAAAGTTTGCACTTTTATATCATAATGGTGATATTAGACGTAAAATGTAATTACTAATTAAAATACGATGCTTGGTTTCTCTAGAATAGAAAAGGAAATCCATGAAGGGTTTTGTTTTTTAGAAAATAGAATCAAAGAACATGAGCTCAGACTTCATAGAAATTAAATGAAAAGAACGATTTTCTCGCTATTAATCAATGTTCGCAAAAAAAAAAAAAAAAAAAAAAAAAAAAAAAAAAAAAAAAAAAAAAAAAAAAAAAAAAAGGCGCTAAATCGATAACAAATAAAAACTCAGAATTTCTTCTAGATATTTGGCGTAACCTGATTCCGGAGTATAATGGAAATGAGAAGTTCTAAAAGCCACCATTCGTTCAAGGTAAGGAATATATATGTGTTTCTTTCAAACGTTATGAAGCTTTCAATGTAGTACAAATCAGTTGAATCAATTCAAGGATAATGTAAATAATAAAGGAAAAACGTATTATTATCTGAGATAAATGATGTATGCTCTTGTTTCAAAGTTGCTGCAATTTGAAACCATAAAATGATTGCTTTATGCAGAATTCTCTATGTAATAGTTTTAGACAATAGTGGAATTGCCTCAAATGTCAACTTTCTGCTAAGAACCATAACAATAAGCAATTTAAAGCTGACATGTCATAAGCCAAGTGTACTCTATGACGTGCATTGCCCAACATGTTTTCTAGAGCAGATAATAGTTTTTGTCCATAGTATACAGGTATTGGTAGGAGCGCCATAAATGATTAGCAAACATTTGCTCCATTTCGAGATGCTTTTGTAATGTGAACACTATTCTTGGGGGAAAAACACGTTTCGGCAAAGATATTTTTCAGAAACCATGTTTCGTGTTTACTCTGAAATGTACTCAGGATGTGGTATGAAAAGTTATTTTTATTTTAATTCTAGAACTCTTATGCCTAGAATAGACCAGAGTACACAAGAAACACTAGGTTTCTGCAAATTAATTTGTCAAAACGTGATTTCATGAATATATTTCGATGAACAGGTTTCTCCAAATATAGTGTCCTCATCAAAAACACATTTCGAAACTGAGGAGATGTTTGCTGTTCATGGCTTGTCCATATGTATATACTGTTCACTATTTTGTCACTGCTCTGCATCATGGTATACAGGCCTTGGCAGGAGCGCCATAACCAGCAAACATGTTTTCCTTTGATCCGAGCCATCTCCTCAGTGAACACCAAAATGCACGCTGAAAACATGCTTTTTTGGTAAAAAGATTGCAGAAAACTGGTGAGCAGATTTTTTATCGTAAACATGTCTCCAAAACCCTGTTTGTATCGTGTTTGCACCGGTCTGTACCAGGCATTAAAAGCAATGTGGGATTAGTCTATTTCTTAAGGTGGATACAATAATGATGAACTTACCTCACTCTCCAAATATTTGGGTACTAAATTTTTCCACACTTCACCGAGTAAAACCGTGTTTACGGTGCCCGCTTCGACGCCGAGGTTTTTCAGTGGCAGGAAAACGTGTCCTAGGGCAATTCGTCTGGAAAACTTATCGAAATCACACATGGTAATTTTGAGGATTTTGGCAAGGGCTTGTTCGGGTTTCAGGGCCACGCTAAATTCTTCGTTGAACACCGGATTGACCGTGTTTTTCACAACCCTCGTGAAAAATTTCGGACATTTATCCGGTAGCAAGGTCAACTTGACGTGAAGACTGGACCCACCTTTGCGGCGCTTTACGAGAACGTTACACGCCCCCAAAATGGTAACAACCAGTAACTCTTCCTGCCCTTTAAATTGAATTGAGAATCCAATCTTTCCCAAGTTGGCATTAGGTGGACACCACACATCCTGTTCTTCCTCTCCTTCACTGCTGAGGTAGAGTGCTGGGGCAATGCTGGAAGGGTTAAGACCTCTCTTGTTGGCCTGATGAGGAACCTGCAAGACGTTGCCTCCAGGAGGGGCATGAATGTACGAATAACGGTAGTGTCCTGCTTCCTGTTCCGATGTATCTTCTTCCGTCGGTTCTGCGCTGGTGTAAGCTGAAGGTAGGACGAATTCAATCTTTTCTGACTGAATGACACCTGCCTGGTTTGATTGAGACAGAACGATGCCTTTGGACATGCTTACGCAGGAAGAATTCGATTTAGACCTTTTTCTCCAAAGTACGAAGCAGATGCCCAAAATGACGAAGATCATGCTGCTCCCTACTGTTACACCTATCAGAAGGCCCATCCCTTTCGATGGTGCCGAGGGATGGTCGGCACTGGTCAATTGTTCAACACTGTGGTGACCATTTTGGAGTTGTTCTGTCGGGCGTACTGACGTTGTACTGTTATTAGCAGCTGCTGGCCCGCTCCACGTGCTCATTGCAACTGATGGTGGCATAGATCTGACAATGATGATAACAACATATTAGTCACAACGTAACGATCAATTTTTCCCCCAGCTCTGGGAAAATGTTGACTCAAAATTGTCAGGACATGAATTAGGTCCAGCTTCCTGAGGTTTACATGGGGGTGGAATTATGTGCATATTCATATATATTTGTAATCGGGGGCTATTCATTCTATCATGGGTATCAGTTAGAAAGATATTGTGGTCGATTGTGGTTCGTCATGGGTTTTAAAACTGAGCAAAGATTACTCATTACTTAGTTTATTGATATTATTTTACCATATGCCAACATCTTGATATTATAACTAATTTTCTAAATCGTACCTAAGCAAAACAAGAATCAATATCAGCATTGTATTGCATCATGGTGTTTTTGGATATATACAGGGCGATTCAAAAGTGCTCACACATGCAGCTTATTGACAGAATGATCACTGTTGAATTTCTGTGTAATCCTCTGAAGAATACCATTGCAAGATTATCACAACTTTGATATTGAACGAAACCGGTACATTGTGAGTTTTGAGTCACCACAGTAAACCACATCTTGTTTTCATAACTTTAAAAGTGTATATTTTGGCATTCTGCCACATAATTGGTGTAAACAATGTTACAAATGTTATAAATTAGTGAACAATGAAAGCAAAGTAGTTCCAATAGTTGTAATACTTGAATATGTATATACCCACCTTGCGAAACCTATTATATCCTATCAAACAATAATTGTACCATAATTTTATTATAATGTTATTTAAACCCAGTTTTTACCTAACCTAAACTCCCTAACCAAATTATGATGAGAAAAATTCGTCGTCGAAGTGATTTGTCGGCAAAGTTTTGAATAACCCCCATCGATAGCTTTTCGCGTCTGGACTTCAACGTATTCCAATTTAGTGAGTGAAGGATTTCTGCCACACTCGTGGAATGTTGGTAATTGCCTATGACAAATTGGCTGCCCTATGCTGGACCATCGCTATATGTATCCTGAATATGAACATCCTGTGATGGTTAGAAATAGGAGCGCAATACTCCAACAAGACTGGACATGAAATGTGTTTCTTTTAAATGCGTCTGGTCTCAGATATTTTCATTTGTTGTTCATCCAATGAGTGTCTCCTTTATGTTCAAGTGAAACTTTTACAGAGACTGGCGCTACATCAAACGAAATTGAATACATTTTAAGGCACTAACTTAGTTCTAAAACAATGTTTATTACTCCACCCTCAGAATGGAAAATGTGGGCGTCATACGGTCCGTTTCCTTTAATCACGACAGCATGCTCTGATTTGGAAATGTTTACAGTCAGCTTTGCGCTAAATAGATCTGAGTTTACAATGCGTTAACCCAGTTCTAATATTACACGAGAATGGAAGAATTTACTTTCCAATAATACTGTTTTTGACTTGTTTGTACAACGTGGTTCATAATGTCGTTAAAACTACGAGATGTGTTTTTTTTACCCTCATGTATTTTTTTGTCATTTTCGTTTATGTGTTACATGTTTTGAAGTTTAAAGAAATTGTTTCTCATACATTTTCCTTTATCACACTTAATTTCATCCAACCGAGAATAGAATTGATGCGATTTGGGGACCTGCATGGAGATAATTTAAGGGGGATCACAACCCTATCACTTTCAATGGGTGAAATTTTGAAACACAATTTCAGATAAACAGAAAGAGATTA
>JAQGBW010005904.1:0-11313 GCA_034698625.1 Julus scanicus
GGGAAAACGCGACGTCGGTCAGACGCATTTTACGACGTCTTTACGACGTCTTCACGTCGGTTTGTGCTACGTGGGTAAATCCCGCGACACTTAACCCCGGACATGTTCCCACGACAGATAATCCTAAGTCATTTAATCCGGCGACTAACCTAACCTAACCTAGCCCAGCCTAGCTTAACCTAACCTAACCTAACCTATTCTAAAAGCATTTAAGCGGGATTAAATGACTTAGGATTATCTGTCGTGGGATCATATGTCAGGGATTAAGTGTCGCGGAATTAAATGTCGGGGGATTAAATTGGCCTACACTGGTAAGGTTAAATAGACACAAAGATTCAACGGGAGATCGTTCCATAATACAAAGGCACGAAAAGGGAAACATATGTCCAAAAATGTACTCAAAATCCTATCATAATTTATAGTATAGCTAGTAGTTGTTCTATGATCCTGACTCGTTTTGATATAATCAAGAATCCAGTGAAAGGGATGTTTTGAGTTGCAAAAGAATGGATGTTAAAGATCCAACTTCAAGATTAGCACACTGGCGCCACCTTTATAGGTATTCAACCACCCCAACCTACTACTACTCCCTGCATTCGGCTGCTCTGCAGAGTTGCATAATAGCTGCTTAGAGGCTAACTGCCACACCTGAGAGGCATCAACTACAGTTAACTAGAAGTTACCTAAAAAACGATCGCTGGTCCGGATAACAGAACAGTACGTAATACAGTTCATAAACGCAGTTCAATAAAAAGCTACTCCGCAATAAAGCAAAGATCTGCATAAACGACGGGAATATTTCATAGTTTGCTCAAAGGGCCATCGAAGTCATGGAGACCAATGCAAGTCAAGATATGGCTCTCTCGATGGCCCTCGTCGGTGGAAATTTTTCCAGATGAAACTTAAGTCGAGGTTCCATGTGAATATACTAAATATGGATGATGTTTTCTATTGAACGTATACGGTAATATGACACGTAACATTACATCTCCAGCAACGTCTTATCATCCGGAAACTACTTGAGATGTATGGAAGGCCCTCGTAATAAGTGGTTGTCTTCCTATTATTTTGCGGTTTTCTTATTAACGTTTTCCGAGTTTGAAAACGTTTTGTATTTCCTGAAGTACAATTCCCTAAATCCTAAAAGTAGGTGAAAGAAAAATAAGGTTGTTGAAAAGAAAGTAGTCGCGGATAACGACCTGCTCGAATATGCGAAAAACAGGCAAATGTAAAATAGAAGAAGGTATAAGAAGGCTTTCAAAATGCACTTTACTGCGGACCAACATTTCTTCTGGCATTTTGGCCTTTTGTAGCGACGAGTCCACTCGAGACACCGAAAAAACAAATATTGACCGAAATCACGCGTTTTATTCTCCGATGAAAAAAAAAATACATTCGTACAAACATTTGAATATTTAAGGTGGATTTAGGAAACGAAATGGACATTTCTCCCACTCCACCACCACCACTTCCCCTTCCCATTTCAAAATAGAGATTTCACCATTATTGATCTATCAAATTTCTCCTTTTGAACGACCAACAGTGAATAAGATCAAAGATTGCCTTTGACGAAATTGAATCTGGTTTTCAATTAGCCATCAAAATGCATTACAGAATGGAGTGGACTCTGGGGTGGAACAAGTGGCCAGGAGCACAAAAGTTTTCTAAAGGTGGGAAAGAGCTGTGAAGTGCTGTCATCGAGTGTTTCAGTGTTTCTATCCTCTCTTAAGCCGCGTATTGAAGAGAAAACCTGAAACATTGTATTCCTCAACATGTTAAAGAATGCTGACCTGTCTCCATCAAAATGTTCAAAGAATCCATCAACAAACGCGTCCAGTTTATGGTGCTTTTACCAAGGCTGTATATTTCCTAACTAAGCGCATATGCATTATGGGATTCACCCCAACTATTAATTAGGATTTGGGGATCCTTAGATCCCCAAGAACAAAGACTACGATGGGTATAAACTTAATTGTTTAATTATATCACAGTCAGAGAATTGTAGGAAATACAAAGATGGATAATAAAAGTAAAAAATAACTGAATACAGGAAAGTAATGAAGTTATGCTGCTCGTAGTTGCAACTTCCTAGGAGAACTATACTAGTGGCGATAGTGACAGCTAAGTAAGAGGTCGAGTTGAGAGGCAAGATGGCGGAGGTCCCTTGACCATTTGGGTGTGTCCTATGGTAAGGGCCAATGGAGGTTGACCTCTATGACATCAGAAGGCCGTGTACAGGGGTTGTCATCCCTGTAGGTAGTTTGGGACGCCATGTTGCCCTTGTTGTATTAAAAGGGGGAAACCAAAGCATGGGGGCACCATTGTAGTAATTAAGGGCCACCACAACGATTATTGTTTTGTTTTTTTAATCTTTTTGATTTTTTTTTTTTTGAAGTTTTCCATTTCAGGTTTTTAATAAACTGAAATATTTATTGAGTACAATTTTTTTAAAATTCATTTTTTATTCATCATTATTATAGTCATGTTATAAGCAGAAACAAGGAAATAGCAGTAAGGGCATAAACTTTGGAAACAAATAAAAAACTACTGATATCAGTACAACCATGCCTCGCTTTACGGCCTAGATGCGTTCCGGAAAAGTTGGTCGTATAGCGAAAATGCCTTACAACGAATCAATTGTTTTTGTATCGTGATTTTCATTTTTTCTCTTCTTAAATGACTTGAAACCCAGAAGTTGTTTTATTGTTAGCCAAATCCAACTTTGTGCAAATTGGGGTAACATATAATTCATTTTTTTGGCCACTTTCTTTAATTACAGCATTTTTTTTCGCCGTATACCGAAACATTATGAGCCGTAAATGGAAAAAGTACCGTAATTAAAAAAGCCATTATAGCAAAATTCCGTATGAAGAGCGGCCGTATAGCGAGGTATAAGTGTACATCGTTTGGATCGATATTCGGACTCTCTTCTGTGGTTAGCCGCATCTGCATTGCCGAAATCATCCCTACTCAAATTTGCTTCCGACAGCGCTACTGCGTCGGAAGAGTAAAAACCAGACGTCAGAACCCGCTCTTACGAATAAGAGGGCGCCACTGGTGTCCCTGCTGCCAACGACAGCAGTTTTGTGGGTTATGCGCTTGTCTTTCGATCCTAAAGGCGCGTCTCCACCAAGATGTACATACACGTTCTTCGAAGGCATGCGAAAAAAGTTTGCCTTTAAGGTTTGTTTCAGCCGCCATTTTGTATGTATACTCGTGTATGTACGTACATTTGAACGATCACTCGGAAGGCGGTCTTGATCAAAGGGGGAAGACGTATGTAGTATCGACCGAGCCGTTAGCCGTCGGCTCAGCCATTGGCTCAATTAAAGCAACAATCACTCACGTGTCACCACTCTAAGTAGCAGCAGTTTGGTGTGTGAGGTTCCTCTTAAAGCTCCCTCGCTCTCTGCACGCGTTAAACACCCCTCGAGAGGGGGTGGAAGTCCCCCTTATAGGCAGAATTCCCACGTAGGTGAGTGAGGCTCATCCCCTGGTGTTGGTGTTTATCCCTCTGTTGCAGAAATAGGTCAACGTTAAAAATTAACAAACTTCATTGTCCCCGAGGGCAACCCCATCCCTGATTACAACTGACTGCAGATTTTTTATACACACCGTGAGCCAAAAAGAAAAACCAATGCCAAAATATAATTCATTGTAGCTTAATTAAAACTACAATAATTTTAATGAAATTTTCCAGTTGTGTACTTTTGTTACTAATCTTTCAAATTTCCTTTATGTAGGTGGCACTGCGCGTCAGCATAATTTTTTATTTTACTGATTTCCCTGCAGGTGGCTCAGCCAACAAATCCGTCTGCTCAATCGTTGCAATTTTGCATGAATGGTTTTCTCGCAAGAAGATCGCATTGCCATTAAGTTTTTATGCGAAAATAATAAATTTAGCGCAAGAAAGTTTTTGAAAGAATTTCCTAAAGCCGGATTCACACTACTGCGTTTGAGTCCGTTTTTGCGCGTTGCGTGGCGCTGCGTATGCGTTGCCGCAGGAAAAACGCGCACAAACACATCTGACGCAACGCGACGGACACGCGATGCAACACAAAATCTCGAAAATCCGAGCTTTTCGTATGTGTTGTATGCGTTTTCTAAGATGGCGGCTTTCACCGATGCACGTTGCACTTGGAGTAGGCGCGTTTTGCACGCACCAGTGTGTATGCTTCACGCATCGCAGTAATGTCACGTTGCATTGCGCGACGTTTCCCTGCGTTTGCGCAACGCAACACGATGCACGCAAACGCTATAGTGTGTAGTAGGCTTTAGAAGGGCTGGTCAAGAAGTGCCTTTTTTATAAATTTTTGGCATCGTTTTTTTTTTTTTTTTTTTGGCTTACTGTGTATAAATAAATTTTGATTGTGATTTGAATTTCTTGCCTAACATTACAATTGCGAAGCACTTGCTTCTTCATATTAGTTGTTGAGAAAGAGCATGTACTCCACTTTAATAAATTGCACAGCAGCAATTACTTTTAATGAACTTGAATAGTTTGGGATTCATCGTGACAAGAAAATCTCGTCCTTAATATTAATGGCCACAATTTGGGAAGAAGCCCTAAGGTGAGGAAAACAATTTATGGGTGAGGGCTTGAGCACGACCACAACCGGTGAATAAGATTTGTAAATCAGCGCTGGAAATATGTAACAATTTCTGTAGCTTTATACCACCAAAAATGTGTTATGCATTTTCATGTATATTTTGAATAACAAATAAAAATTTAAATCTGCATTTTAAAAACATGAATGGGTTGTAATGCATATTACAATGTGTATTTTGTTTCTTGTAAAATAGGCTTAAATAGCATTTGAGCATGTAATTTAAACCTCTAATTGCGTTTTAATGCATATTTGGGTTAGCGAAATACGTTTTATAACCTTTTGATATGAACCTCGGTTTGAACTCTCATCCGAAAGAGTCACAACTTAGGAAATTTCTCCCATCCTTAAAAATTCCTACCAACCTCGACCCGAGAGTGAAGCCGGCATCTTTGGATCGAGAGGCAAGCGCATAACCTACTCGACTGCCGGCGTCGGCAATATATGCCGGCAATGACGAAAGTTAGCCATAAGTTTGGGAGATTATTGCTGATGTTGGTTAGCAGAAAGGGTATTAGTTCCACCAGTGTAACGAGAGGAGTGGTAGGGGTGAACGCGCTTTAGTTTCTACTATTTGGTGGTTGTTGCAGGAACAAAGGAGGTGGTGCGCCAGTCATGTGGTCTGGTTTGCATAGGGGGCGCAAGTGCTATACACCATGCATGAGCAAAAAAAATGCACTTCTCAGGAAATTCTTTAAAAAACTTTCTTGCACTAATTTTCTTATTTTCGCGTAAAAACTTAATGGCAATGGCCGCAATGCGACCTTCTTGCGAGAAAACCATTCTTGCGAATTTGCTATGATTGAGCTGACGGATTTGTCGGCTGTCCCACCTGCAGGGAAATCAGTGAAATAAAAAATTATGCTGACATGCAGCGCCACCTATACATTAGGGAAACTTGAAAGATTAGTAATAAAAGTGCACAACTGGACAATTTCATTAAAATTTTGTTATTTTTAATTAAGTTACAATGAATTCTATTTTGGCATCGTTCTTTTTACTAGCTCACGGTGTATATGGATTTTTGCGAAGATGGAGCATGGTACATGTACAGATGTAGATGTTAGAGATTGGATTTAGAAGTTTATAAGGGTGGGGCGAATGTGCACATGGGTGGGGATTACACCTATATCTCGCTATATATGGCCTTTTACAGCTATTAAAGACATTTAATAGGTGTACAATTTTGATATTTACATATATTTACAAAATTAGCGGCTGAAACAAACCCGGAGGGCAAACTTTTTTGCATATGTTTGTAAAAAAAACGTATACACGTACATGCACGTCTTGGTGGAGACCCGGCTTTTGTCTTTTGAATTTCCATCTATAACTCGCAATGACATCCTGTGGCCATTTGCATCGAAATGATGTTATTTTTCTTCGTGAGTTGATTTCCTCCTCCACAAGGGTCGCTGGCAATACCTTTCTATGTTAGAGATGTCATAAACACCAATTTGGGTTTACATGAAATTACTACAACCCCTAGCCTTCCTCCCTAAATCACTTATTTTAGTGAGGATGGAGAAGTGCAGTGCAGTGTTGTGATGAAGTAATGCAGGGTTTCTGTCACCTCTAACCATCACTGGCGCATACTCGAACACAACAGTTTCCAGAACTGTGGTCATAATTTATTAAAATTTTAATTGATATTTTAATTTCTGGTTTGAAATCCAATTAGTAGATAAATATTTTTTTGTCTCGTTTAAAGCTGATAATGTTTTATGTTTGACTTTCTGATTTTGAACATTTAATTCATTTAATTCAGTATCTTTATCTTACTTTTATCGTTTCCAATATTTGTTTCGTTCATTTTAGTAGAACGAAGTTGTGATACTTTTTTAAAAGTTCTTTGATATAAAAATCTCAGGTTCAATGATTTACAATCTAATCTTTAAATTTTTTCCAATCTATAAGATAAAAATTATACTTTCCCAAATTACTTTTTTTTTTGTAGTTCAAATGCGATATAAATTGCTAAGCATCAAAGCTTAACCCTGTTTAAACCCTTTTTAAACGTTTGAGGTTTTTTCTTGAAGTAGGCTTATTATAAGGATGAAAGCGTATTTTTCTGAAGTGTTCACTTTTATAGAAGATCTTTAAAACGAGGTTTGTAAGTTATACAATGGATTGAAGCTTAAAATAATTGAAGACATAACTTTTATAGGGTTTTTGTTGAAATTTTTCATTAAAGTAATTCATTTTTAAAAGATAGGCCCTAAATGTATAAAATACATATTTGCGAGTTGGCTTGTTCCAGTGTAGTGGATTCAAGTGTATAAGAAAATGCAAACATTAGTAATTTTTGATTAAGAATCATTTTATAACTGACAACAGTCTGTGATTATGTAATAGAACACTGTTCACCTTTTTTATTTTTTCATATATGAATCTTTTACTCTCTGTTTTTGATCACTGTTTTACCAATTTAAGAAGTGCAAAGTTAAGGAAATATCATTTTATCCACGTCCATTGTTCTTATATGTATTATATTGATGAATGCTCATTGAGCAATAATTCTGCTTTTGGACCACAGTCTTTCTTTGTATTGAGTGTTCCCACGAGTCTTTAAATAAATAAATAAATAATTAAATAAAATGAGATAAGTTTCACAGACTAATGTTTAGCTATAAAAGTTATTACGCGTTCAAATCTAATCCTAATTTTAGCCTTTTAGGCTAAATTTAGTTATTTCTTTGATGTAAAACATCTTTTCTGAAGATGATGTGGATGTTTAACATTGAGGTTTATGTTGTCAGATTTGACTAGTAGATGCTCTAGCTGTTGACTTCTTCAGTGTTTCGGAGACTGCGACTTGGCTGACCTTCATCTTGTGACTTTTCTCGAACCATTGTACGAGTTCCTTGAGTGAAGCACATGGATGATCCTTTTTGTACCCAAACAGGGGAATACGGACAGAATCTGTCTTTGTCGTGTGTGTCGACCAGTGACAGCTCGTGGCTAAAATTAGTGGGGGTACTGCTCCAGAAATTTTTCAGCAACTTCTTTCAAACGGAGGGCCAGACTTTGGCCAATACACGTTAGTATGCCACTTTGTGAATCTGTGATACTGCCGTGCGTTTCCAGTCGACGTTGTCTGCATTTTTTCTTTGGCCTGCCAAACATACAAATAAACGCACATCCCAAGCGAAAAAAATGGCGGCGCTCGCAAAATCTCGACAGTAGGCCACAAAAACGGCAATATATTAGACCATAACTTCTCGGTTTCGTTCTCAGTTTCGGTCAAGTGGGAATCAGGCATTAGTGTGTTTGGGGCATTTCCTGGTGGGCAGCTTCCTATGTGCGCATGCGCACAACAGGCAAGCACCTCGCCACTGGAACTGTGGAGCGCACAGCGCCATAGCTTAATTGCGGGGTGGCACACCGATGCTTTTTTCCAATATTATACCCTCTGTTTGGAAGCAAATTTTTCACTGGTCCCGAGAGTATGCGCTTAGACAGTTTCTGTACTGTAGCTGTTACTAATAACAGCTGTTAACAATGCTATTTCCACACTTGAGTACTCACTTGTTTCAGGTTTCGAGTTAGCCTTAAATTAGTCGAGTAAGACTTAGTCTTAATTGCTATTCCCAAACTTGTTTTTTTTAATGTTGTTGCTAATAGCATAAGGCTTACTTGTAACTTCATATATTGTTACGTGTCGTATACACAGCCCAACTTAAATTAAATATTTTTTGGTTTTTTTGGTGTTTTTTCCATTAATTCTTGGCATTTCGGAAAAAAGATTTTGAAGATGATGCTTTTGGAATGAGGATAGTTTCACACTTTTTTTATACTTTTTGTTGTCGTTTGTTTCATTATCTTTCCGAAACATTTAATAGGACGTTTTACTTTCGCTCGGCAAATTGTCACTTTTATTGATATTTGAAGGAGTTTTTTTGTAACAGGTGTTGAAAGACAATATACTTCTTTCGTCTACGAAAAACAATGCAAAAAACATATTCAAAATACTCGTATATGCAGTAATGTTTAACGAAGGCAATTTCGATAAAACTGCTAAGTTTGCCATCCAAATTGAATGATTTGAAAAACACTGTTTTCTCGTAAAAACCCAGACAAGAAGAATAGTGAGAAATTTTTCAAACGATTGGCTTTGAAATGGTTTGGAAAAAAAGAGGTTTTTTGGGGGGGATTTCAACGCATGTTTTCCAATCCCTAGTAAGCGTTGAAATATATCGTAAAAGTCACTGATCTGACTTAAATTTAGTTTTGCAAAAAAAAAAATCCAAAATCTAATGATTTGGAAACAAGATGGACGAACGAGGGTTAAAGCACTGAAAGAAATGAAATTTCTAAAATTGTGGAAAGTTTAAAGAATTTTGGAGAATAGAAGCGGTGAATGAAAAATTTGATATTAAAGGGAATCGATATTTTGAAATAAACAGATGAGTTTGGAAATGTTGTACAAAAATTATGGAAATTAAATGGAAGGTTTTAATCAAAACCGAAAGTTTAAGAAAATAATAAAGAAACGATTAGTGAATGAAATTTTGAAGTTTTTCGAAATTGAATCAAAATGTCACTGAAAATGTGGGTAAATAAAGTATTAAACTATAATATTAATATAATTAAAAATGGTTCACGGTTTGGAAAATTTGGAGTAAATTAGAGAATTATTTGGGATTTGTTTTGTACAAACTAGAAAGTTTAGATAAATTGATTTGAGGAAATCAGGGAATTTAACAAAATTGTTTATTCTTTGTCCATTAACTTGGAATTGTTAAAGTGTTGTTCAAAGCTTTTTTGTATCTAGTTATAAGTGAATAGATAGAAAATTAACTTTGATTTCTTGAAATTTAGTCAAAAATCTATGCAACAATTAGGTGTGGTTGTGGGAAAATTCACGGCATATTTACAAATATAAAATTACAATTTAGTTATAATAATTAAGATAATATTTGACGACGAAATCTTGGAATTTATACGCAAATAATAAACTATTAAGAATTCCACTTTCAATTTGGGGGGAAAAAATGTGTCATTTTGTTTACTTTTGTCTTTTTGAAATTGCTGATGTGATACTACTGTATTTGATTATGGATGCCGCCATCTTGAAGCACCTAATGACTAATACTCAGACATTACGTTTATCGCTGTGTAAATATTTAATAGACGAAAAATTCATATTCAATGTCAAGGGTAAAAAACTTGATAGTAACATATATCGGATTACTCATTTCCGATTACATTCAAGGGCATTGAAAACATGGACTGGGGTAAGAAAATTAGAATGTACATTCGTTTATTTGTTTGTTTTACATAATCCATTTTAAGTCTTATGCAAAAAGAGTGCCTATGAAGGTATTATTTTTATAATGAGATGAAAGTTAATTGCCCGATGACACAGACGCCATTTTGACCTGACTGCGTCTCCACCAAGACGTACATACACGAATTAAAACAACTCAAACCTTGTAGGTACATGCATGTAAATGTATGTGAACGTGTCTCCACCAAAGAATGGGAAAACACGTGTGCAAACGTATGTGTGGTGCCACGTGGGTGATTGTTGCTTAATTTCAGCCAATGGCTGAGCCGAGGGCTAGCGGCTCAGCCGATACCACATACATTTTTCCCCTTTGATCTAGACCGCCTCCCACGCGATTGTTGAAATGTACGTACATACACAAAGTCCCTCACAAGATACACACAAAATGGCGGCTGAAAGAAACCCGGAAGGCAAACTTTTTTCGCGTACCTTATAAAAAACGTGTATGTACGTACAATGTACGTCTTGGTGGAGATGCGCCTTAATGACGTATTTATATCATTAAGCATGAGCACAGATTCTTTCTCTGTCGTTGTTTTCAAACTCTGATTCTGATGGAGTAGCTAACCCTTTGAGACGAGTGCCCCCGTAAGAAGGCGCTACTGTGCCACACGTATATGTAGCATATTAAACATTCTACTAAATAACTACCCTTGACTAATAAGTGTACACAGAATCCCTACTGCACACCCAAGGTCTGCAGGAACCAGTTGTCCGGCTTTTTGTTTCAATCCGTACCACCCCATTAGCAGACTTTTGACAGATTTAATGACCTCACTTAATTAGGTACCCTCGCCGTTAAATCCCAGCCATTCTTCAATGGATGTAGATCCCCATTACCACACAAATCAGAATCTAGGACAGTTGCTACCGCTCACTTGCTCCCGATCACTGTCTCCCCAATACAGCATTCTCCCGATCACTTGCTCCCGCTCAGATTTCCCCCTGTACAACCGAACCCATCAGGGAAACCACAACAGTTAGGGGAAAAAACCTAACCTAACCTACCTAGAATGTTGTACAGGGGAGAATGTGAGCGGGAGAATTTGTCCGGATACTCCAATCACAGCCCTCCTCAAACCCTCTGATCTTCGTCATTTGCTTATTTGTTTCCAGAGAACCAGGCCTAGCTCTGAATAACAAGGCGCTGCCATAAAGGTGGGTCCAGACCATCCAAAAACAAGGAGCAAAAGCGGAGGTTTCAAAACATTTTCAAAAACATGTTTTTGAAAATTGAAAGTCTGGATGCTCCAAAAAACATGTTCGCTTAAGTGGCGGTGAGATCAAAGGAGAAAGTTTTCAGGTCGCAGCACTCGTACCAAGGGATGTGCACTGCCTTAAGCCTACTACACACTGATGCGTTTGTTGCCGTTTTCGAACGTTGCGTGGCGCTCGAAAACAAACGCGTCAGTGTGT
>JAQGBW010005905.1:0-11310 GCA_034698625.1 Julus scanicus
ACATTATGTTAAGAACACTTCAATAAAGAAATGGTAAAAGAATTTTTAAGTTTCATAATGTAGTTTTTATTTTATAGATATAAACATCTGAAAATATGGGTTGGATGAAGACTTTTGGTGCTCACAGTAGTTTACATTTAATGAGGAAGTCAAACACAAATCACAAGCAGTAATAAAACCACTGCTTTTAAATGGCAAAATGCTTTAAAATTATGTTTTAACCTATTAAGTAATCGCGTTAAATACTAAAATCTGGGTCATGAACACCACGTTTAGTAAAGCAGCCATCCAAATAAGAAAAACTTGAAAACGTGCAGTATAACCTCGAAATTTTAAAGCGTGTCCCGACCAGTGATTAATTACAAACGTTCCACTATTTCCAATAGTAAATTACAGAAAGCTTCTGAATTTTGGCATGATGCCAATTAGTTTCAGTGCGGATAGAAAAGCAGTCGGATTCACATGTATAAGATCATGTTTACAAAATACGCTGTTAAGACTAATTCATTATGGAAAACATCCATTGGTAACGCATTATTCACGTTTTTCTAGAGTTCAGTAGGAAATCGAGGTTTTAAATAATGGGGAATATATATAGTTAACGCATATAAGGGGCAAACCACAGATAAACCTTCGTAGAGAGAACCTTAGCGTCAGGGAATTTCATTGTTTATTCGAAGATTGTGCAGTAAACGAGCAATTTAAAAATAAACTGGTACTCTACTGAACACCTGGAGTTGGATCTGCAATGGCTATGGAACGTTTTGGAGAATATTAAAACCAAAACCACAAATATTGTGCATTGCCTTTTGTAAATGAAGCCCAAAAAATGCAATTTATGTACATAAACCACAATGCGAATTCTCATAAACACACATTTAATGGCATCCAAAAGACTCCATAAATGTGCCCATCAAAATCGTTTAGATAAATAACATAGTCATTCAAATTATATGCCAATTGTAGAGTAAAGTTTCCTTACATTTAAGTAGTATATTACACATTTTTTAAATTATACTTTACACTGTTGTTGATTCTGGAATGTATGTCAAATAAGTTTGTATACATTTATTTATATTCACAACATGAACTACATTTATGAAAGGGTTAAAAGGGTTAACAAAACCATTTGGTTCTCCCTGAAACATTTACTCACGAGGAGAATAATCAGCTTTATGTTTACCATTGGATAAAAACTTTGCTAGAGGGATTACATTGTGTATCTGTCAATTTTATGAACAATAAAGATTGATCTATATCGATTAATCATAAATAAAGAATATCCCGAACTACGTTTTAAGTCCACTTGTCATACAAAGTATATGACAGTGCACAAATAAAGAGACATGAATTTCCTACTTTGGACTCACAAAAAATACGTCTATTACTCCATGGGTAATCGCTTATAGTTGTACTGCGCATGAGCGGACGCACCCTAAATAAAATTTGCTTCATAAGATATATTTCAACAAGATGAACATTTTTGCTCCTTTGGGTATAACAGAAAATCAACACCTGATAGATATTCACAGTTAAAAAAAATCCGTTAAAATTAGGAAAAAATGCCAGCAGCAGAATTATCAGAATCTTTCCATGAAATGTACGGATTACCGTAAATGTGTTAAAGCGATATTAAGGGAACACTTCTGTAAAAAATGAAGGAATATGCTTATAATAGTCGTGCATATGTAGTTCCTCTATTACACTATTTTTTAAGTGAAACTTTTTTAGGCTCGATAGGGTAAATTGGCATGAACGTCACGAAAACGTCACGTCACGGAAACGCTCAGCTTCTATACTCTCGCATCCAACTGGCAGTTAATCGTTAACAAATTTAAAACAAAGCAAAAAATCAACTTTTACTAGCAGCTAAAAAATTTCATTTCTACCTTGCGAGAGTCTCACGCATATTTTTTAATAGATGTCACACTTAATTTCAATTATCTATAATTTTTTAAGTTTAAAATTAGCTTGGAAACAACTATGGAAAACATGGAAAATTAGGAAATCACAGTCACGAAGGCTGATAGCATAACCACTTACCCACCTGGTTTGGGCACTTATTGCCAATGACTTCCACGTCAAGTGTGTGATGTGTGAGATATGGAAAGTTCCTTCATTTTGGCATGAATTTAAAGGAAATTTCTAAATCTAAAAAAGAATGCCAAAACTGAAATTTTCTTTGTTTATCATCCAATATGTCCTTGAATTGGATTGATTTCTCAATAGAGGACACTTAATATACGCAAAGTTCCTTTATTTTGTACAAATTTGAAGGAAATATTCCGTATATCCAGTTTACTGCATATTTCCTTCAAATTTTACTCGATTATTCCTGTAAAATCTACAAATTTTTTTAACTGTTGTTTCAAGCCAAATCGTATCTAAAACATTTTATTTGAATAGAATTAGCATTGAAAATGACTCAATTATTTCACATACACGTTCTGCAAGTGTTTAACAATGAAGAACAACAAACCCATAGACGGGATCTTATGCCACGTATATAGCGTTCAATTGATGAACCAAAAAGGTGTTCTTCTTGCTAATGACAAACTCATGACGCAAATTTCTACGTTGGTTTCCGTAACTTGTCAGTTGACTGCATTTTATATAGAAATCTGGCATGACTTTGGGTGCTGGCATCCAGTTCCAGACACCCAAAGCAGGTACAAAGCAGGAATCTTGAGGACAAATAGCATACAACTCAAAAGGGGAAATTCGGCGGGATGGCAGGCCTTGATTAGGGCACGCGTGTTATTAATAGAAACCATTAAAGTAAGGAAAACGGAATGACAAAAATCAGGAAGGAATCACGGTGAGCCGGTGGAAGTGCAGCTCAACGATAACTGCGTCAAGCTCGGAATCTTGTCTAGTAATAACGAAAAGTGCATCACTGCATGTTGCAATGACGCATTTGTGCAGATGCACTCGAGTGATTTGGATACAAGAAATTCGCAAATATTCGCAATAACCGAAGTAAGCCAAAAAAGTGCTAAAATCTATCAACGCCTCGCAATATGGAAGCCGAATTCAGCCAAAGAGCGTTTTTTTGCGAAATGAGGGGGGAGGGACATGATACGGATTAGGAATGACCTCTTCTTATCAATGTAAACGTCAGTAAATCACGGTGCCAAATTATTTATTTTGTTACCCAGCTGAGCAAGAGGATACACCTGGTAGCAGTTATTATAAACGCGGGGTTTCCCTTTTTCCATTTTCGCCGATAGCAGGCAATATTCGCACCGGTTCCAAAAGTTGATCTAACATGATGTCTTTCCACATCCATCTACTATTTGAAAACCATCGTTCTGCCCCCTAGATTTTGGAATGTTGCGTTTGTGGGTTTACTTGATGAAGTCAGTGTGGAATGGACCCTATTGCAGATTTCGACATACATACATATCCTACAAAATTTATAACTCTCCAACATGGCAAAGAATTAAAAGCCACGTGATACAGGAGTGTCGTGACGTTGGAATTGTACGTAGTTCTGGACAACCAACATACAGTATTTCATCAATTCTAAGACGCCATCGAATGTAAGACGCACATTACAGTTTCAGTACCACCAACGTAAAAAAGCTTTGACTTTTAGAAAAAGCAAATTTCTCAGAATATCTTTTAGAATTTATCATTTTAACTTACAAACAACAACAATATGGAAACACTAAATGTAAACAATGCATACATAAATAATGAAATATTAAGTATATGATTACAGGAATAATATTCGGAAAAATATATAAAAAATATTTAGCTGACGCATGCAAAATATTTGGTTGGACATCCAGTATCGTTAACCAGATGTATCCAGATACACGCTTTTTGGCCACACGTATCCATACAAGTATTTTGCCCACATGCATCCAAATGAGGACGACAACGACGTTTCCAAGTCGATGATTACATGTATCCGGCGATTATCTGAACTGAACGGAACTTAACTGAATTGTAGCGAATTCATTATGACGGACCCTCCATAGGCGGCGTTACCATAGCCATCTTTTAATATGCATTAATACCGTATGCCATCGATTCTAAGACGCATTTTCCCTCCTAGAAGCATCTCTAAAAACAGGGTATGTCTTATATTTTTACCTGTTTGTACATGGCTTAAAACGCAGCCGAAATTATAAGACATACCCTGTGATTAGAGATGCTTCTATGAGGAAAAATGCGTCTTAGAATCGATGACATACGGTGATAATACATGTAAAAAGATTGCCCCATAATAGCAGGCAAACATGCAATGCTTCAAAGATAGCAGTGGTTGCCTACCATTTGAACGAGGTATGCTTTCTCCTAATATAGTTAACCTTCCTAGTATTTAATTTAAATTTTTTACCAAATACATATTTTAAATATAATTAAAAACACTAATTACAAATAATATTAAGAAAAACGTTAATGTATTCATTTTTACAAACATCTGTAGTTCCATGAATCGCAAAATAGAAACTGAACAATGTAGGTATAGAATGCACTAGTACCTCGTGCACTCTATTCATAAAACACGCACTTACTCCTTTTTATAATAATAAAAGATTAAAATATCAACCCCTTGCATGTGTTTCCTGTAAACATGCCTACATTCCAAACTTCCATCAATAGTAAAGAATACAAACAGCTAGAAAGGAAAAAAGATAATGGTTGATTCACATGTTTTCTTTTCTGATTACTATAGCGGCCGTTTGCGTGAGATCAAAAGGCTAAAATGCACCGTTCTTTTTTAAATTTCGAAATGGAAGCAGCTGTTGAATATCTGTCGTTAGTAGGCTCAACTTTTATTTTATTTAAATGAGCCAATGAACTGGCTGCACTTTAGTATGCTTAAGGGGTGCTGACGTGCCATACGTCTGCTGGAACATTTAACAAGTCTTCACTTTGTCTAAGCCTTATCTTTATTCTTCGACACACTTATGGACTTGTATACAGGCATCTAAACTATTTTTCTAATTTTAAAACATGCCATGTAGAGCTGGGTATTTCGGATTAGATCTAAGATCCGATTATCCGAACAGTTTGGAAATCAAGTTTATACCTGATAATGGATAATGAATAGAAAATAAATTCTATACAATTCCACTGCCATTGAGTACTGAATTTTCGGTACCAATATAATAATGCAGTTTTTCTTCTAACATCCGATTATCCGAACAGTTTGAAAACCAAGTTTATACCTGGAAATGGATAATGAACTGGCAAATTCTTTACAATTCTACTGCCATTCAGTACTGAGTTTTCGGTACCAATATACATAATATGCAGTTTTTCACTAAGATCCAATTATCCGAACAGTTTGAAAGCAAGTTTTTAACTGATAATGGATAATGAATTGAAAATAAATTCTTTACAATTCTACTGCCATTCAGCACTGAATTTTTGGTACCAATATAATATGCAGTTTTTCACGAAGATCCGATTATCCGAACAGTTTGAAAACCAAGTTTATGCCTAAAAATGGATAATGAACTGGCAAATTCTTTACAATTCTACTGCCATTCATTACTGAGTTTTCGGTACCAATATAATATGCAGTTTTTCACTAAGATCCAATTATCCGAACAGTTTGGAAGCAAGTTTTTAACTGATAATGGATAATGAATTGAAAATAAATTCTTTACAATTCTACTGCCATTCAGCACTGAATTTTTGGTACCAATATAATATGCAGTTTTTCACGAAGATCCGATTATCCGAACAGTTTGAAAACCAAGTTTATGCCTAAAAATGGATAATGAACTGGCAAATTCTTTACAATTCTACTGCCATTCATTACTGAGAATTCGGTACCAATATAATATGCAGTTTTTCACGAAGATCCGATTATCCGATCAGTTTGAAAACCAAGTTTATATCTGAAAATGGATAATGAACTGGCAAATTCTTTACAATTCCAATGCCATTCATTACTGAATTTTCGGTACGTATATAATATGCAGTTTTTCCGCTAAGATCCAATTATCCGAACAGTTTGATAACCAAGTTTATACCTGATAATGGATAATGAATTGAAAATAAATTCTACTGCCATTCAGTACTGAATTTTCGGTACCAATATTATGCAAGTTTTTCCCTAAGATCCAATTATCCGAACAGTTTGAAAGCAAGTTTTTAACTGTTAATGGATAATGAATTGAAAATAAATTCTATAGCTACAATTCCACTGCCATTCAGCACCGAATTTCGGTACCTATATAATATGCAGTTTTTCACTAAGATTCGATTATCCGAACAGCTCCATTGCAGTTGGTCCAACCAATTAGAAGGCGACATTTTAAAAACTGGGTCAGCACATGCACTATGGGCCCAATTAACTGATAAACTACAGATATGTTCGAAATTTTGGGGCCTGTTTGAGAACCCCTTTGTAACCTGACATTTTTACGAACATATACACTGTTTAAAAGCAGATTTGTGTATATACATACTGGAAATTTATTATCTATCTGTATACGTAAGAACATTGAAAGGTCCCATTACTTTATAATTCTAGATCTTACTATCCAAGTAAATTCGGGTTAGTAATGCTCAATCATGTTACACTGACGCACACGTTTTTAAGAGAATGATAAAAAAGAAAGGGTTTTTATCTCGAGAGCCGTACATTAAGATTAATTTCGGATTATTTTCAAAGAAAAGTGTTTGCAGAGCATAAATGCTAGAATGTTGTTTAAAAAACGGATTTTGGAAGCAGTTCCTCACCTCACATACGTTTTTAATAAGGGAGGTAAATCGATTAGCTTCTGCTGTTTTCTTAGTTTGGTTAAACAAGGCGCAGCCATCTGGCTAACCTCAGCAGCTAAGTGTAGATTTATCAAAAGCGGAAAAACAAACAAAGAATTCCCTCATCCTAAAAACGACATTCATTACGCAGAAAATTCGTAAAACGCCAACATTCTCTGGGAATGTGTTTAGCACGTGTAGAAAATATGTGCAGAATTAAGAAACTATAATCTCTATGGTGAAATATAGAAAAATAGTATCATCTACAAGGTGCCTCTTGGGCTTTTTATAGGGGAATCTTTTCAGATGCTATCTTTTATAGTTTTCTTTCATCATGATTGGTATTATTCCAATACAATACACTAATGTACATGTATGAAGTTGTAACATGGCGTTTAAATCAATACTCCAAAGAGGTCATTTTCAACCATGATGATAAAATCATTGCTGTTCAAGTTGGTATTTTTGGGTGAGAAAGTATGCAGCCATGATGGAAATGTGATGTTAAAGTCTATACTAATTCCATATTGCTAGATAGAAAATTTATCGATATCAGTTTTAATTTTAAATTAATAACAACGATTTTAAATAAGATAAATTGATTTAAATTATTCGCAAATGAATATTTGGCTGCATGTAGATTATGAAAGTTTACCATTAAATGCTCCACTTTGCTTCATAAGCATGCTGGACTTAATGTACACTGTGAGTCATAAAAAGGTAGAACCCAATAAAAAAAAATAGCAACTTCGTGAAAAATGCTTCAATTTGAATGAAATTTGGCCCTTACATAGAACAATAGTGTAGGAACAAAAAAACTCTTCTGGATAGGCGACAAATATTGGATTGTTTCATTTTTCAACAATACGCTGCGCCCACTCACTGTGCTCGAGAAACAGTTGAACTGCTGCAACGGGAAACGCCACAGTTTATCGAACACAACCACTGATCACCAAACAGTCCATACTTTGATCCAGTGACTGCAAAAGTTAGTGAGTTCTCCAGGAAAAAGTTTACAAATCGAACATTAATAATATCGAAGCCTTGAAACTACGAATTAAGAAAACTTGGATTGAACTCGACCAGCGTTTAATCGATTCGTCAATGAAGGAATGGCGTGTTAGACCCCAAGCAGCAAGAGAACATTTTTAGCACATTTTACAACTTATTTTTATTCCTACACTATTGCTCTATGTAAATGCCAAATTTAATTTAAATCGAATCATTTTTCACGAAGTTGTGATTCTTTTTTATTTGGGTTCTACTATTATATGACTCACAGTGTAGTAATGCCATGACATCAGCTATCACGACCAGATTAAGTCATACGAGGTTATCCTATAATCTTGATAAAGCGTTTCCTGATACAAGTGTTTAACAACCTTTGGTTTAAGTTGTTGTGACTAGAGTGACCGAGGTCAGAGAAGGATGTTGATCCACCCACTTCCAACAAAACGTATTCGACAAGTATCAATTTAAAAAAATGACGTAACAGCCAAATACAATTTCGATGCAATATAATTGTTTAGAAGGCTATTTTGTGCATAATAATTATACAACATCTACAAATAGACTGATGATACAAGAATGCATTCTTTTCTGTGTGTATAGAATTCTTATTCGAAGAATCCATTCATCCTAGCAAGGCCTCGCTATTTTGCATGAAAAGTCGACATATTGTTTAAATCCGTATGCAAGCTGTAAAATGTTTATGAACGAGCATTATTTGCTATTAACTTCCTCGACCCTAACTCCGTAGAGTCAAACACAGATGATTCATGCACGTGCAAAGCAGATGCCCTGCCCTAAAAACATGTTTATAAACAAAACAGAGTTGCTGGCACAGCATGCACGATTAGGAGGGAAATCGGTCACAGAATAAATAGTCCTTATGCAATCATGTAATATTTATTATTAATCATTTTTTATGAATGGAAGATGATGCAAGATAAACTTGAAGACACGCTTCAGGAAAATACAATTTTACGCCATCATTACATGGACATTCATTAGACATTAATTATGGCTTCTGTAATCTGGAAGGAACTTTAGGTAGTTCTACCTTCCTTCCTGTCTAATTCCTGAGCAGAGGAGTTTAGTTTAGGGATTGTAATATTTCCAACATGGCCGCTGCTGGAGCAGAAAAGCGCGACCATGTTGAAAATACCATAATAAAGAATCATACACCACCAGGGGGTGCTGAGCCACATTAAGTCCAATTAAAAAAATCCATTAGACGCTAGTTTCTTGCATATGTTGAACATACTTGAATGTTCAACATTGGACAGAGGACACAAACAACTGTTTCGGATGCTACTTTCTAGTCTGGTGCTATACTTTTTAGAAAGTAGTAAAATAAAAAAACAGTGCCAAAACTGTGTGGCTTATACAAAACACAAGCACATATGCCACTAGGTCACGAAGGTGATTGCCCTCATGGGTAGAATTCCTTCACAATGTCTTAAATTTGGATTCATGCACACGATTAATTTATGGCATCAGAACAAGAATATGAATCATAAATTCGTGCATTTCGGCTATATTAAAATAAGAAAGAAAATAAGAATCCCCCGGTTTATTGTGATGGAACTTGCCAGGCGCCATATGTCTTTCATCGCACTTCATTGCATTCCGCATGTAGGTCAACGCTTCCATGAATCTATACTCATCATTATTTAATTAGTACGGGAAGATTGCCAGCTGGGAACAATGCAGCTCCTTAATCTGGCTATCAAACTGCTTATTCTCTAAAATTAACGCTAAATTATAAAAACTGTCAACACAGGTTATAAATATGGTTGTGTAATTTGTAAAATGCACTTTATGCGACTTTCGTTTCCTTATAAGGCATTGGAAACAGAAATCTTAACATGTGTATTTTTAATGAGGATTTTAACATATTACACTTGGTTATAATTTATTTCGTGATTAATCGTATCTTTAAATTAGCTAAAAATTTGTACAACTCAATCCGAAGCAATGGATTTCTAGTATATCTTGCTAGATTCAAAACACAGGATAAAACTAACATCCCCACATAAAGCATTTGAGAGTTGTAGTGTTTATAAATTTTGTTATAAATCTTTATAAAATTGAACTTCAATATTACACATCCAGTAGGTGGATTTTTATTAATTTGAGAGTGGTAATGTTTATAAATTTTGTTATAAATCTTTATAAAATTGATCTTCAATATTGCACATCCAGTAGGTGGATTGGTATTAATTTGAGAGTGGTAATGTTTATAAATTTTCTTATAAATCT
Organism: Julus scanicus; assembly: GCA_034698625.1. Taxonomy (NCBI): domain Eukaryota; kingdom Metazoa; phylum Arthropoda; class Diplopoda; order Julida; family Julidae; genus Julus; species Julus scanicus. The sequence continues at coordinate 9,994 of JAQGBW010005905.1, forward strand.
TTATAAAACTGAACTTTAAATACTGTATTTCCAGTAGGTGGAAGGATATTAATTCAAGAGTGGTAATGTTTATAAAACTAAACTTAAATACTGTACATCCAGTAGATGGAAGGGTATTAATTCAAGAGTGGCAATGTTCATAAATTTTGTTATAAATCTTTATAAAATTGAACTTCAATATAGCACATCCAGTAAGTAGGTGGATTGGCATTAATTTGAGAGTGGTAATGTTTATAATTTTTTCTATAAATCTTTATAAAATTGAACTTCAATATTGTACATCCTGTAGGTGGAATGGTTTTGATTAGAGAGTGTTACTGTAACAAGGTTATACCAACGCAACTAAATTTATAATGTTGATACAAACATGGGGACATTTTTGCAATAAATACAACAGCAATGACCTAATAATGTTAAGAGATGCACAGCGCATGTCACGATCGATATACAGTCATACGCCCATCTCCATTGATGCAGATAACTTTACCCCCTTTAAACGAAGCGAGTGAATGGCAAAATGGAAAGATGCCAAATTCAGGAAGGAATCCGGAGGAAAAAGAAAGAATAACGGAATCCTGAAAGACGCTGAAGAATGTCAGGCAATTACACCCAGCCCCTGTCCAAAACCCTCAAGAGTTAAAACACAAATTTAGACGGCAAAATATTTTTATCCAAACAAAGAGGGTTATTCAACGTATGGCTCATGATCGGAAGTGAGATGAGTAGCCTTAATTCTAAATTTGCGTCCCGCAGTCATGGCACATTACCCAGGAACGCTTATTTCGACAATCAGAACGGGTCATCATCACTGAAATGTCAAAAAACAGGCGGGGAAGGGATAGCAATCGCCAAATTTTTACAACAGTGACAGTCGAGGAAAACAAACAGAAGCTTGTTTGGAGCAATATGGGAAACACAAATTTGTATTTGGAAAACATTGTCCTGGTTATTCGAAAGATAGTGTCAGTTGCAACAAAAAATGCCTATATCGACGACTACAGGTTAATTAATGCATTTTTTTTTGAGAATTTGTTTAAAAAGTAAAGCGCAGACTGTTTATTTTTTGTTTAATTAAAATTAACTAGCAACCCGGTACCGGTGCGCTATGCGCACCTGGAGTGTTATCCATCACTGAAAGGGTTTAATAATTTTGTCGTGTGAGCATGATATCAGCTGATTGACCCGAGTCCATAGACACCCCACTTGACGGGGTCCGGCGTGGTCGGTAGAATCTTGCAAAATTACTCCAGGGGGCGTGGCCTATCATCCAAGTCAGCTGGTTTCCTTGGATCAGCTGATCGACCTGAGTCCATAGAC
>JAQGBW010005906.1:0-11309 GCA_034698625.1 Julus scanicus
CCTACCCCCAATCCATAATGATGTCACAATCCGTCGATAACTCCACCCCCCCTCCCTACCCCCAATTATTTTTCTATATTCTTTTATAATTTTATTTGTTAAAATACTTAAAAGTATTAAAAAACTTAATATTAAATTAATGAAACCAATATTGATATTAATAACATTATATTAAATAATAGATTGCTATGATGATTGATGAGTAGCAATCGGGAAGAAAGTGGTAAGTCACTACAGGACCGAAATCTTTTTTCCCCCGACTACTATTCAAAATTTTAAATGTTAAAAAAATAAAAAACAATTTTTGCCGCATATATTTTACCGTTTGAAATATATTTTGATTGTGTGATGTCACATTACCGAACCACCCCCACCCCTTGGTCACAAAAACAAACAACCCACCCATCCCCCTAGGTGTGACAATTTTTGAATGGCCCCTAAGCCACTGTTCTGATGCCTTGTACACGCACATTAGCATTGTCACTGACGGCATCACGTGACTTAATTTGCACAGGGTGTGTTTTTTGAGGTTCCCTGTAAAAATCACCATGATCGACATGGTTAAGTGCAGACACATTGATATGCCCTTTAAGAACGGTGTGGCGATGGCGTCCTCCCACACTGCTACAGCTTTTACAAACCATTTGCAGAATTATTCAAATTAATCTCATGTACAGCACACGAAGGCAATTAATGGACTAAAAATAGCAATTACTACTACTGTACTCTTAGTGGGAATTCTGGGCGTTAACGCAAAAAGGTGAAATAAGAAAAAGAACGGATAAAATACCAAGGCATGTAACTTTCCCAACCTTCATGGCGTGCTAACTCCTCCTCTTGTTCGGCCATCATTTTTTTTTTCTTTTTAATTCTTTTTCAAAATGGCGGTCATGTTTGTTGCTTTTTTTTCTCTTCGTGTGCCAGTGTACTATTTCCGGCAAATCTGTCTAGACGTTGAAAAAATCCTTGGCCGTGTGCCAGCTGACGATGCCACCTATTGGCTGGCAGCAGGTGCGAGGGAACTTTGACGTCATCAGGAGCAATTACCCGAAACAAAATTGCACTGGGCAGTTCGCCCCCTTGCGGAGGATTCCCTCAATAAAAGGGGAATTGCAGCATCGTAGCATGGGGAAAATCTGTAGATTTATGGGTTGGGCACTGTCACACTAACTCGTTACACCACTTAAAATGCTAATTTTGTTCAATGTTTTAGAAGATATCCTCAGTTGAACCTATGGTGTCTGAAAATAGATAAAATAACATGATTAAGTTGTGGAGATTTATGCACTGTTCTCGTGTAAATAACTTTTTCTTTAAAATCTCTAGGTTTTTCAAATTTGACACAATTATTTTCACATTCATTTTAATTTACATAATATTAAGAATCTCATTAATCAACTATGTTTAGTTCTCACAAAAACTTAATGTTATTTCCTGAAAACCTTTCACATATCACAAACATGTTTGGGGAAACTATGTTTCAGTTTCATGAAACATCCAGTGTGTACCAGGCATTATAGAAAATGTAAAACATTTCTTCCAAAAGTCGAATACGCAATGTGCATTTTTATATAGGACATGTGCACAAACTCAGCAAGAATATATGTAATGTACAAATAAACTAAATAGTGAAGCTAAAATTTGGAGGATTTTCTATGTATGCGAATACTTAGCCAAAATACCCAACGTTTTAACACAATTCTGAACATTTTCCCAAATATTCAAGCCCTGTATAAGTAACAACCTAAATTTCTTTGCTTTACTTGCTTTTGGTAGGCTTCCAGGCGCTAGGACCCATAATCCAATAACGGTGTTAATTTTTAATTATTGATCAATAGCGTCTGAAAGCCATCCAAAAGAAGATTTTTAGGTACAGTATCAAGTAACCAAAAATCATGTTAAATATGACATTCAAAACAAAATATGTCCATTTTTTCACTAAAATACAATGGCAAAATTTATCCTAGTTTGACGTCACACCAACTATGCTTAGCCTTAAAAATCACTGACTGTTTTTTTACAATGATGTCATCCGTTGTCTTCTCGTTTCTAATCAAGCAGTTTTAATATTTAATACTTTTATTTGTGGGAGGTGAATGCAAACTACATTCCTGGTTGAGTGTGGGAAAGAGAACGTGACACGAACCTTCTAAATTTGTATGCATTTCCCCCCACCTCGTAACAGTGAAAATTGGTACTTATTCAGGAGATATTTTCAGGTTTTTCTCTTTCTCTCTGATCGTATCTTAAGGGAATTAATGAGTGTGCGAGCAATTAATTATCCATGTAAGACGAAAGAAAGGCGAAAAAAATCATAGTCACATCCTGTGTAACCCAGTCAAGCTAATTCCCCTTTCCAAATGGCATGGACATTTTGATGATGGGGATACTTTTAGCCAACATTTATAACCCTTTACTTCCCAATTTTTAAGAATTTAATAATTGTGCAAATGCATCACAAAACGCCCTGAACGTTCATGAATCATTCTTGTTAAAAATTAAAGTTTGAAAAAAAGTTTAATTTCTTTAAAATAAATTAGCGTATACATACTCATTTACTAAATCCTAACCATGCACTTTTTATTTTGAACTAATGACAAGTTTAGTAGTTTCAGCAATTGTCAAGCTTTTGCTGAAATGCTTTAGGTCAAAAACTAAGTTTGGAATGTTCTCCATTCTACCAAAATTAATAATAAATTATGCAATACTTTGATTTACAATATTATATTCAGATTTTGTTTATCGTTGAGGATATATAATTTTAGAGCTTCTTAATCTGATTTTATCCGACTTGTGTACTTTGATAAAGACCAATTAAGAATAGTAATTCAATAATTAGTTAGTGTTCCAATTTGTTGCTTGTTGCACATTGTAGAAAACTTATGCGATGAAAATTCAACCAAACTTTGGAAACCTAAAACTATTTCCATTCTAACTTTCGATGTTTTTTAAAGTTAGATACCGATGAAAAGCAATTTCGAAAACTAGGTAAAACTATACAGTAGCTACCGATCAAAATTCCGTTTAAAAAGATTCGATTACAAAGCCGTAGGTAATAGACATTTCTTTCTACTGTTGTCATGGTAACCGAGGAACACTGCTAATAACCACCAAACGTACCGAATTTCGTAATCGAATAGTGACACAAATCGTAACGCGTACCGATTTTTTTTTTTTTTTAAATTGAGCCAATCAGTTGCTTCGGTGCATATCTGACGCGCTAAAGGAAAGGCGCCAATTTACAAATTGACATTTTCAAATTTGAAATATAAGTATCATTTGTGAAATGCACAAATTGTCGTTACTGTTTTTATACTAATTTCATAATTGTCGATTTAACGGAATTCAATTTCTAAACAGCAACTAATTGCTAAAATTGTATATCTTTAACACAAAAAAATGCCTTTACAAGTGAAAAAAAAAACCTTTCACTCTCATTATCCATCACAAAATGGTAGACAAAAACAAATATCCACACGATAATAAGGTATAGTTATCCTACCAAGGGAAATCTCTTTGTTGTATGCAATGCAATTTTATGGTATGGAATAGATATTTGCTGAGGGCATTCCATAAAATATACATCAGTAAAGCAGTATTAAAAGTTTTAGTATATATATGCGTATTATTCATCAACCTGCTTCTTATTTCATTGAGAAAAAAAAGAGGGTGCGCAGTAAAAATTGTTAGTGTCATTAGAGTGCCACGAGTTAAAAAGGTGGAAAAATACTCCCTCAGTAACGTAAAATCCCTTTTTTTCACCAAAAAAAATCCGTAAAAAAACTGAATTGGAAGTAGAATTTTGCCGCAATATTTCCCGTAGCGCCTAACGTCACACGCATGCATTGCGCCGCGTTAAATGGCGTTAAGGCGGAGCCTGGTTGCGTGACCTCATAAGGAACCGTATTGTAATGGTGCAGACGTCTGTCTCGTTTTAGGCTGGAGGTGAATGAACTCTCTCTTCAGTCGATCCTCCGATGCGATGCACCAAATCTTCCTTCATTCGTCCATCGCTGATGCAGCATGAAGCAACGTTCATCCACATCATCCTCCTCCTCCTCCTCCTCATCTTCCTCATCATCATCATCATCATCATTACAATCATCCTCCTCATGATCATCATCCTCATCATCCTCCTCTGAAGAATTCCTCGGACGAGGTAAGCTCCATTCATTCAATATTCATTAAACGTTACGTTTAAATTAAAAAAACGGCGCCCCTTTTTTAAGGAGCGCCGTGAGTATGAATTAGCAGCTTCGATAATCCTTTCTAAGGCACGGTGATTTTTTTTGGATTTTTTTAAGGGGTTGATATTTATTTAAAGGAGTCTATAAGAAAAATCTTGACTTAAATTATTAAATGGCTTTCAGCCATGCGTGTATTAATGTGGCGTAATCACGGTGTGGGTGCAGCGTCATTTGCGATATCGCAAAAATTGATGCGAAATTTGCGCGTCTTTTCGCTTCCATAATTAATATCTCTCCCCAGGAGATTTAATGCCATTTGCGAGCATCTTCGCTGCTAACATAAATCTTTAGTTGACGCTAATTTAATCTTTGATTATTTATCCCCTGTATCTGAGCTTGCCGCGCCAATTTAATGAGCGTTGCAAACTGCATGGCTTTTTATACGTCTACGCTGTTAATGGATCCTTTTCGACTTTAATTAAAATTGGACCTTTATTACCTATGCCCGTATCGCGAATGGCTCGAAGTGGCTTTTTTAAACAAAAATGTTATGCTGTTGACTGAATGCACCAATCTCAAATTAGTTTAAATTGAATGGGAAAAAAATTTTGTTTAGAACATTTAAAAACTACAAAATTGTGCGCTTGGAAAATTCTCGTATACACCGTATATGTTAATTATGACTACATGTAGAATATTTTTCTTTACTTGTTAACATTGCAAGTGTATAATATTTCTTTCTAATCGATAAAGTAGCTTTATTATATTTGTAGCAGATAAAACTAAAGTGGGAATTTGAGGGGGGGGGGATGAAGGGGAGATTTAATATATATTGTCAATTTTGAATATAATCAAATAGGAAATTTAAACATCATGGAGTTATATTTTAACAGTTTGCATGAAAATGTATGTATATAAAAATTGCACGATATTAACTAATGTCATCTTCGTTTTTATTGTTATACTGCGGAGTATTATTTATCGTGTTTTTCAAGTGCTTTTCCCTGACTTATAATTTTCTGCACAGCTTTTGTTTTCCAGTTAAACGAAATTTTGCATTTTTATGTTAATTTAAAGAACTAAATATGATACAAGTTTATAATTAATAATTCATAATACTCATTCAAACTATGGCGCACCATAAATTCAAAAAATCCAGAAATTTACTTGTAAATCTTAATTATTTAAAAACTAAAGAACTTGTCAAACGAAAAGAGAAATAAACAATTTTCATAGGGAAAGCAATTTTGTTAAGGACCTACACAACACATAGGGTGCCTAGTGCTTACAATGGCGGGAAAGTGGTTCCTACCAAAATTTGAAGCATTAACCTTATGTTCAGCATTATATGTGATATATTGAGATTTTTCAGAATTTTTTACCTTCCCATAAATATTATTCAAAACTAACCTAATTTTACCAAAATTATTTTATATCATAATGGAACATTTTCAAATCGTTCCACATACAATTTTCCCAAACCGATGTGCAAGGAAAGATGAAAGATGCTTGAAATATGTTATTTTGTTGGTTGAAAAATATTTGTTTATGATGTTGTCATTTCTGTAACCACTTGTTCTGCTAAAAATTTTAAGATAACAGGTATATGATTCAAATAGTATGCTTCATGTACATGTACATCTACGTGAATTTTAGTGATTGACCCCACCCTCTTAACCCCTTCGGTCCCTAAAACTGGGGGCCCCTGACAAACCGAAGGGCCCCGTGAATTCCAACCGAGTAATTTCAGTGGTGTTTTTACGGGTTGTCGCTGTTACGCCACAGAAAAGGCTATTTGGCGCAATGGCGCTCGTAAACCATCCCCCTTCGCGTTTTATGGGCTCCATAATGGCGTGGTAATGAGCGACCTCTATTGGAGCGGCGGCGGCCTAGACTGTCTGGGAGCCAGGGTCGCCGACGACTTTTATCTCCTGGCGGCCGGTCGATGCAGACACGGCGGCGTCTTCCATAATTCAGCGGTGGCTGGCGGCTGAAGCGCCGTCACAACCAAATGCCAGCGCCGATCGATAGGCGACGGCGACGACGGTACTGCATTGGCCTACATTCGGTTTGGGGCAAAGGCGCATGCGCCATGCAATCCGCGGCGCTCCTGCATGCTACGACATCGACCTTCGTGGACGACCCTTAGAACATCTTATACACTTAAGTTGATGTAAATGTACATGTACGGCTTACATGTTATTACGATTTTTGATCTTGGGGCAATAGACCAAATTGTACATTTTTAACAAATGATGTTTATAAGCATTATAAAACAACAAAAATTCCCAACATACATGATGTGTTATCACAGTTATCACATTTTTTTTATTTGGTATTTCATTTCAAAAGAATAGCATGTGCTCTTAAACTTGAGCTTTTTATTTAATTATTCAGTAACATTTTAAGAACAGTAAATTTATTGAACATTTTTCAGTGCAAGCTCTAGTTAGCTTCAAACGGCCCATTGAGCAGAAAACATCGACTATTTTTAAAAGGGAAGAATGGGAGAAGAGTGGGAATTTCCATTTCTTTCCCTTAATTCTGATTGAAAGAGAGGGGGAAAAGAAAATTTTCGATTTAAGTATTCGTTTTAAGAGCTGCAATTTTTCTTCCTTGAATGTAAAACGAATTGCACGACGAAAGATTTAAATATTCAAATGTACCTTCGGGGAGGCGAATCCCCCATTTTGTATTTTCCCCTCTTAACCGAGATTTCAGATCTGTCTTTGATAAGGAAGGGCTTTTTTTTGTCAAGGCAGTATATAAAACGTATAGGGTTGACTTAAATGGCTTTATGTTAGGCTAATGGTTGGTTGTGCCCTAGTTGTGTGGTCTCAAATGATGAAATCGACAATTTAACAACCGATAAAAACGTAAAGAACTGATTAAACACGTTTTAATTGCCAAATTTACCCATGAATGCAATGTTCAGACACCCTGTATCTGTACATGAAAATACAGTGCCATCAGCAATAATATAGAAATACATGTACAGTATGTGTAAATTAAGTAAGCAATAAATGCGACATTTTATTAGTTAGAATAGCTAGAGTCACAAAACGGATTTCAACCTAACTGAAATCCGATTCAACTGGGTTGAAATCCATTCCGTGACTTCAGCTATTGAAACAGAAAACATGTGTTGATTTTTGTTTCCCAAAATTGTTGGTGTTGATTAAAAATTCGAAGAATAAAAAATACAGTAGATTCGACTGACCATATAAAAAAATGTCAAACTGTATTTTTCAGCTGCGTTCATGCTTCGTTATCAATAATTGTGAAGGACTTTTATTTTCACAATGCAATACCGTAAAATAGGCCAACAAAGAAAATAATAAATGAATAAAAAAATAAAATAAAAATGTGGCGAAGAAAGTTGTTGTACACCCTCGAACTGCAGAGTTAGCAGCAATTTAATCTTTACCTATATAGGCACCATTTTTTATTGCAATTGTTCTTATATAGGCAGTGCGAAAATGTGCAAGTTTATGGAGAAAATGCCTGTACATATGCAGGGAGAGACCCCATAGCCATTGGCTACTTCGTAATGTTACTTACGAGAGAAAAGGGGGAAGACGAGGGGGTCTTAGGGTTTTATTAGTTCTTGGAAAATGCACCACCGTCTTCCCATCCAAACGTCTTCCACGAAAAGTTATTTGGGTGTTTAACGTCATTTTCCCCCCTTCACATTTACGGCACGCAACGCATTACTCACTGTGCAAAATAAACAACGAAAACTGGCCATCTTGAAGGTGGTGGTGGTTGTTGGACATGCCAACGTCTCAATTATTCGTCTCATCGCATTGGTCAACCCCACCGACCAATTATGTAAAGGGCTTTGGACTTCCAATTTATGCTCTCTGCTCAGCAGATGCTCAAACTTGTTTGTCGTTATGCGGGATAAAGAGGCTTTGCTTCTGGAACATGTTCTTACGTGTGACGCAGGTCATGTTAACATCGTTATGCAGAACTGATCTGTTAGGGCCCACATCAGCAAAGTCCAGCAGTATTTTTGAAAACTTGGAATATGTGGTTTGAGTACAACCCTTAATTGACATCCTGTTTTCGTGCCTAATGTACGTTTTGGATATTTAACTTTAATTTTCAACATTCAAAAGTCACCTTGTCGTAATTGGCTATTAAATTAACTATAGTTTTATGACAGGAAAAGCGAACTACCGGTATTACTCTTGAATCCTTTCTCTTCTATAACTTTCTTCTTTCCCCCCTCCCCCGACTAACGTTTAGTCTGAAATATTACAACAAAAAATAGCAAAATGGATTAGTTAACCTCGACTGTTATACAATTTTCCCAAACCCTCAAAAATAAAAACATGATAATGAATTCATTATTATATATAATTAAGGATATGCGAAAGTTAAAATAATATATATGTGAGATTTTCATACCATAAGTTTGAAGTGATTTTTCCTTTAGATGAAATTCAAAACTTCAGATATGTGCAACCGATAGCTTCGAGATTATAGCATTCATAGCTTAAAGGCAGATAGCATTCGTAGCTGATATCATTCATAAGAATGAGATTATCAATTCATCAATAATGTATAAAAACATTCTATAAGCTAGGAGACTTCAGGCCGGTTGTGATAGATTTTAGACCTGGAAAGTAATATTGGTACTACTCAGTTGCATACTCTTGTTACTCCTTTGTTGACTGAAGTGTCAATTCATCTGTTCTCTATCTCTCCATGTTGTCTCAGTTCAACTCTTCAAAGAAACTTTTCCTTAAAGACTATTAATGTCTTATGTATAATATGATTTTTTTACATTCCAATTGATTTCCGTTGTTAATTTTGAAATTGCAAATACCATTTGCAACACTTGTCAGTCATCTGAGTTCCATGGAGATTACAGATCCGAGTATAGCCTACTTTAATGTAAAAAATCAGAGAATCTTTAGGATGTAGGTATCAGAGATTCCTCTCCAGAAGTAAATTATATAGTGGCTAGCTAGTTCCAAAACAGGTTTGAAGAACCTAAATGGATGGAAAAATCATATATGGACCATGTATGTTCATATATAGCTATTAAGGGCATATGATTACACATGTATACATGCATATGCTCATATATGTTGTGTAAGGTATATAGTATAGGAACATGATGAACCTGCATTGATGGATGATACATGAAATACATGGTGAAAATTTGACTATGTGAAAACCATTGCAGTTTTATGTGGCACAAATATTGAACACCCATACCTCGCTTTACGGCCTAGATACGTTTCTATAAAGTTGGCCGTATAGCGAAAGTAAGGGATCAATTATTTCTGCATTGTGATTTTCATTTTTTCCCTTCTTAAACAATGTGAAACCCATAAGTTGTTTTAGTGTTAGCCAAATTTAACCTTATTGGGGTAATTTATCAAATTTTTTGGCCACTTTCGTTAATTGCAGAATTTTTTGTTGGCCCTTATAACGAAACATGTGGGCCGTAAATCGAAAAAGTGCCATAATTAAAAAAAGGCCGTATAGCGAGGTATAGGTTTATTTCCAATATGTGTCATTTATGGTTAACTAATAAATATACCTGGCCCAACACTGGTTAAATTTGGGCTAAATGACCCAAAATCGGCTATGGAGATATGGTCCATACATGGAATATGGCTAATAAGCTAATCAATATACCTGGCCCAGCATTGACTAAATATGATTTATACACGGTTAGGTATGTCCCATTTATGACCCGTTATTGGCTAAGAAAATATGGCCCTTACATGGCTATATGTATAGCTTTCCATCCTGTTGAAAAGCAAAGGCATCGTTGGCAAGCGTCAATTGGCAACGTGTTGTGCGTGATTGCCCTCTTTATAGGGGGCGCTGCTGCAGTACTTGAATAAGCCACGCATTCGGCGTGCTAATTCCCCTAATTTCCAATTTGCATAACACGAGCAATCCCCTTAAGCACACATTGGCGATAACCCCCAAGCCCGGCTTATAATCTCTGTTCCATGTGTGTGTCTATACGCTTATGGCGGCTTCTCTGTTGCACCAATAGGCTATTGTTCCGCGACTTCGCTCGCATTTAAATTAATCGTAGAAACAGATTAATGGCTTCTACATTTGTTCAAGTTGCTCGCACAGCGGGATATAAGGCCCTTTATGTCGGCTGCTCAAGCGCCCCACAAGCCAAAACTTTTCTATATACGGAATATAAAAACTGCTTTTAATACCCAAATGCATTGCGAAATTTATGTTACAATATATCCAATCTGATCACTAATCTTAACACGAACGCCTGCCGCAATTGCACTTTGGCTTTCTAATGCATTTGCTTTTGCAGTGGCATGCGCTGAATTCCTGAAAAGAATTCTAGGGTTAGTGCCTTCTCCTCCTATAGTACGAGTGCCGTTATATTTACACATGCCGAGTGGAACTGCTCTCCCTCGGCTTATTTAATAGAGCCAAGAGTTGATTGTGGCATTTTAAATCTAATGTAAAGGTCTGCGAAACAGTCGAAACGATGTGGTAGAAAGGCATTCTTTTTTAAAAAAAAAAGATTAATTCTGTCTGAAAACTGAAAATAATTTTGTTAAAATAAAATGTAAATGCATCCTGGTTTTGAGTCATCAAAAATGATGATTAACACCTCCACATTAACACAAATTGTTAGCTGGATGCAAACGATGTGGTGGAAAGGCATTCTTTAAAAAAAAAATTAATTCTGTCTGAAAACTGACTTAAAATTATATTGTTAAAATAAAATGTAAATGCATCCTGGTTTTGAGTAATCAAAAATGATGATTAACACCAATTGTAAGCTGGATGCAATTTGCAGTGTGGGCGAAGACGTCCACACTGTAATAAATTTTGTAGCACGCACACACATTGCATGTAGCGAGACATTTTATTAATATGGATCCGGTCTTACTTGATTAAAACATGTATTTAAACGGGTACGTAAAGCAATTTTATTAACCTGTTTTCATTGGAATCAGACAGAAATAACATGCATTTAAACTGTTATGTTTATATTCAATTCACAATTCATTTACCCATTATGTTAATGTTGTATCTCACACTGTAAAATCAGAGTCTTAAATTTAGACGTTTTAAATGTATTAAAGTGGTAACCAGCATCTTAATTTAAGATAG
>JAQGBW010005907.1:0-11306 GCA_034698625.1 Julus scanicus
ATCTCTTTTTGTTTGGCTGAAAGTGTGTTTCAAAATTTCACCCATTGAAAGTGATAGGGTTGTGATCCCCCTTAAGGAAAATTTCGTAAAGTTTTGTAAAGTCATCAGTGTTTTACATAATGTTGAAAATTTAAAAGTTGGTTAAGTGAAATCGACCAAAAATTGTTTTTACATTTTTTTGGTAAGGGATTAAACGAAAGGGTGAAATTCACTTGATATGACAACCCTCCTGACAGATTTATTAAGGACATTATCGTTGTTTTTTAAAGTTATTCAGTATCTTAATAGATGTAAAAAAAATTAACGATTGATTACGTAATGGGCCATGAATCCACCAAAAATCGGTTTTCCAGTTTGATGGTAAAGGATTAAATCAGAGGGTCAAAGTCGCATGATATAACGTACGGTCTATGTGACAGTAAATTCAACTTGAATTTGAACTTAAATTTAAGGAAAGTTACGTTTAGATTTGTTTATAGAAATACTGTACAGATGTGTAGCCCTGTTCAAACTACATAAGTGAGTAATGTATATTCAACGCATATCGAGTTTAAAGCCCCCAATTAATCAACAACATACTATACAGTAGTTGATAGAACACCTTGATAATTTCGCAATTAAACATTAAAAAAATATCACATATGTAAGCTTATTACTTTTCTTTCAATTTGTTATCCAATGTAAGTAAAGGGCTAATGACCCTCTTCATATACCGTATATTTAAACTGAATACAAGTATTTACAGAAGCATTTTGCAACCAAGGTGTTAGTGTGTTTATAGACTTACGAAGAAATGGTTTTAAGAACACGTTCAGGCTATTAAAAAAATATACATGCTATGCCATCATTCAGCATACAGGTTTCATACAATAACAAAGGTGGTATTAGTGTCAATGTTAAAACTCCAATGAATTTCTTGGAGAAAAAAATGGCGAACATGAAAAATCAACTAAAGCAAAGCCGCTTAAGACGTGCATTTATCGATATATAGAATATGTTGCTGGTACTGCACCCCCTGGTGGCGTATGAGTATTTAGCATGGCATTTTTTTACAATCACAAGCTCTTTTACTACTGATTTTAAAAGCAATGTAGCACTTGATTGACTTTAGGTCTCTCATGAGGCTCAATGTACGACCAATATGGCCGTTTTTTGAGTAAAAGGACACGGCCATGTTGGAAATGCCATACTAAAGGATCATTCAACAGCAGGGGGAAGAAAAAAAGCCCAGAATGAAAATAATTTAGAGGTAATGCACTGATATTTAAAGCATGCAATATTCCTTTGCAACTGCCTTAAGATTAGCAAGGTAAACTTTCATTGCAAACACTGCCCCCTGTAAAAGTGAAATTGAGTATTGAACTCAAACTGTCACTGCAGATATGGAAATATGGGTTCAGACTTTTGAGACAGTTTTTACATACTAATTTATGCATAAAACTTGAAGCACTTGTTCTGAATTGTGTGGGTTTTGATTGAAATAACCCTAGCTCCTGATTCATTAAAGTTGAATTAGTATCTTCAATTATATGGTTTAAAAGGTTATTGACGTCATTGAGAGTTGAGCTTGGGCTTAACCAATCCATTGACAGGTGTAAGCATTTCATCCCACTAATACCCTTAAGAAGGCCTAAGCTTAAGAAGACCAAAATCTGGTTAATGTCATTTTTCGATTTAGATTTTAAGAATGTCGCCATTGCGCGAATCAGTTTTGGTCACGAGAACATTTCCATTAGGCAAGTGCCAAAACGTGGGTCTTAATTGACATCAAGTCTATGCACTGTCAATCAAGGTGTATTACAAGAGGATGAACGCAGCTGTGTTTACATGGTGGTGGCTGTCAAGAGAACTGTCGGAAGTATTGCTTACCCAGAGCACATGATGTACATTTTAGTCATTTGGCAACACCTTGGATGATGATGAATTAGCTATGTATGCGTTTATTTTTGAGAATGGTAGAATTTAAAGGGTGTTGCATGGAAAGGTTGGGGTTTGGGGAACAGCTGTCAAAATGCAAGACGAATTGCATGACAGTCTGACGTTGAATTCAACAGCTTTTTCGATGTAGATCCCAGGTTAGACCAAGTATAAATATGATTACAAAACACGAAATCTGTTAAGAGGTCGTGCTTTTCTGACTAGTCAACTATCCGAGGTTTATAGTTTGGTTTATATACCCCTGTTTTTCATAACTATCAACTTAGAAGAAAGTTTTTTTTTTTTTTTTTTTTTTTTCATCACGAATTTGTTGCTTTTTATTTGCAGTGTGTTTGGTAATGTTTCTTTTAAATTAAGAAACTGTGGTTGGTGACATACTTTATTTGCCGTATGTTCATATTAACTCAATAAATCTGCTTTCCCTACAGTATGCAAATACATACACGCATATTTTATGATCAATTTTCAATAAGTTTGTATATTGGTTTCAGTTGTGCTGTCAGTCATCTGCAAAAGAATAACTTTTTTTTGCAACGCTTCTTGATATTAAACTGTAGCAGATTTCACTGACAAGCAGTTTGTATAAATGGTATCACACAAGGGAATCTTGACTGTAATATACTGTAAACAGCAAGTCATTTTCTGGTATTAAAATATGTGAAACATAATAGAAGTAGTTTTTTTAATACAACTTGTACCATGTTTGTCAGATGTAGTAATCGTTGATATAAGCTCGTTTTAATGGCAAATTTCACGTTAATGATACACGCACTGTTATGAAAAGTACGGTTTACAAAGGGGTTCAATGAGGAATGTGCGGAAAAATGAAGCTTGAAATTAAAGGAATTCATTATTGTACTTTGCAAGGAAAACTCTGAATTTGTTTAAAATTTAAATCATGCAACCAATGCGCGAATAATGCATCTATGCAACTATGGTACAACACCAATGCTTTAGACGAAAATGCTTTCACTGTCTAAAAGCAGTCTATAATGGCAATATCATTCAAGTTAATAGTAAATGGCTTACCTCTCCGTTAAAGTAGCAAAATATTAGCGAAACGATAAATCCCTGTAAGAAAAAAAAAAGTTTATTAAATTAAATAAGTCAAGCTGATGGTGGTGCAGTATTAATGGAGATTTAGAATCCATGACATGGCTATACCTGAAGCCCATCTATCACATAATTGAAGTAAAAATACAGTTCGATACCAAACCCGCAAGTTCCCTCGGGTAAATAAATGGTGAGTAGAAAATGGACTCCAAATAAAGGCACTAGCACCACAATGGCTCGAACTGCTTTTCTGTGAAATAGCAAAATTTAATACATTTTTAAGACCCTGAATATTGTTGAGATGCTAAATTATTAAGCGAGATTATACATTATGCTTTGTAATCATCTTTATGTTATAATCGCATACTTACCTATATTGGCTAATTGGTTCATTGGAGCGCGTTGCTTGCAGTTTAGTGATTAACACGCGAATTATATTGCACAAAAACGCTAAATTGAGCTAGAGAGCATAACAGAATATAGAATGAGTTTTTAAAAATGTTCAATGCGTGTATCAGTTATGTTTCAGGGAACTTGTATAACGTACTGCTAAGCTCAATAGCATAGGAGCATTAATGATCCATTCAAAACCTCCGTATGGTGTCATCCAGCATCTAGATAAGAAAAATTGAAATACTGAAAAATCTTTATTTATACTATATAGCATCGCTGATAAGGTATCCTGAATGAAATTATACACAGAAAGATACGTTGCACCAGTAATTAAAGAAAAATAAAAAACTGATATTTTTTTGCTTGGAGAATGCTATCGTAAACGATTTCAGATCTCTAGACATCCTACATTTTGAAAGGTTTCGCAGAATGTCGAAATTTATATGAATATAAAACGGATGCTAAATAATATAGGGTTGTACATATAATGGATGAAGCCCAATATTACACTGCTGTGATGATTTTTTAAACATTAAATTTAAAAAAATAAAATTGTTCGTTGGAGGATGTAGAATCAATACAGCGTATATTGCATTCAAATTATTCATCTTAATCTGAAATTACAGTTTTCCAAGTGTTGGAAAACAATACAACGGAAACTACAGAATGGCATATACGAATAACTATCATTTCTTCATTCCCCAGATTGTAAACAAGTAAAATAATGTATTACATATTATATGACATAATTATGCGGGTGATGGCCCTGTTTAACAGTTTCACTGCACATCATGAGTGCTAGCAGTGTTTGCCTATGTTTGGCCATTACCCACACTAACGAAAATATCAATTTAGTTCAAAGACTCTTGTCAACGTATTGGGAAAAAATGTTTTCTAATACATTTTTTTATAAAGCTGGGTCTCCACTAAAGGCAACACGCAGACAGAAAACATACAAACACTACACAAATCTGAAACAATGAATACATCAACATGTTGCTGAATGCTGAGATGTATCCACCAAAACTTGACAGAAAAACTGAACAAATGTGTCCAATTTATGTCGCTTTCACCAAGCGCCTTACCAAGCATGCAGGTGCGCATTTGAGCACATGGCTGAGCATGCGCAGTAAAGTGGCAACATTTTTTTCTTTGATAAGGATCGCCTCCCGAGCGATCGGTGAAATGTTGCCAAAGCCATAGTTCTGGCAACAAAAAAGCGTCATAAGTTTGCTCAAACGTCACGATAGGCAAATTCTTATTCATTATTTGTTTCAGCAAACCATGTTGCCTCAACATTGTTGTCCCATGTTGCCTTCAGCGGAGACTTGGCTGCGAAAATGAATTATTTTGATTTTGTTGTTGTTGTTGATTTTTTTGCGAATAACACATGAATAACGTAATGGAGAGTGCAATTTTTGATTTTTATACAAGTGGTTAAACGTATTTGTAAAGCTATGTTAACTTACTCATTGTCAGCGTAAATGTGCCGAATCACCGAATATATTGTTACTGGAATTACTGGAAATGCTGGAAATAAAATTAAGATTATAATAAAGTTGTTTCAAAACAAGGTTAAAATTCTGCATATTGCCAACTAACAGTCATTGCTTTTCTTTATATTCGTCAACAACATTTTAATATTATTGACAGTCAAAGCGATCATCCCTCCACTCTTTATCAGTTTAAAATTCGTATTGTGGATAATTTAATCTAAGGTATATTTCTCAAGCTTACAGTGATACGATAGTTAGGTGAACTGTACTTTAAAAGATGATGATTTAATGCAGGTTTATAAAAGCGTTTTTTGTCGTGCATATCCAAATATTTTTAAAACTACAAAAGACGAAAATGTTTACTTAGTTTCGTATAAAAATGCACTTTCTGGAATTGCATTTTTTTCCTTTTTTAGGTTAATGGAATTTCATATAAAACGTCCCTTTTGTCAAAACCCACAGTAGTCGATGTTGAAGCTATACTAAGCGAACCGTTCCTCTCATCTTGTGCATATATTTGCTATTAGCTTTATTGTGCTTCAGCACCCCCTAGGTGTAGATATTTTCAGAATATATAGTAGCGCCAGTTTAGACTATGGGCATCCTGTACATATATGCTAACGCCAAACTTAAAATGTCGTTGTAAGATGGCCCTTTTTCACTGACTTACCCCATCCTAGGATGTAATATATGATTAATCTCTTTTCTTCTGCGAATGCGGCCACAATTAACTTGTGCAAATAAAATCCCTCGCAGAACATCCACATGTAAGATGTCATTCGAGTGTACTTTATCAATGCCAAAGCGAATTTACAACCGCCCTGGAAAAGAACATTGAGAAATAGTGCATTTTGGAACACAATGCCAAAGTAGTCTTGGGTTCACATATGGATTTCACTAAGCATGTCTCCGTTAATGTTAAATAAATTATCGGCATTTTCATTTCCTCTTTGTAATTTATACATGTTCGAAAGCAGTTAGTCGTTAATCAGCTCGGTGTTTATGCGATTTTTTAAAAAAAAAAAATTCCTCGCCTCTGCTCATCCCATAATTTGTGGCATGCGTCAGTTAAGCTCTACTCACCGAGTTCTCATGAAGAACCCCTTTTGATGACCCGGAAGTGAGAGCGTTTAAGCCCAGGATCGATTTGTATATAATGACGACGATCCCGTTGAGTATTAAAGAAATGAACAAGTTGGTGTGCATGGTAATCCTTGGGACTCTCAATTGCCTGAAAAAAACAAGTTGGTGGCAGTGCTAGTTTTTATTGTTTGGAAGTTAGATTTGTGTGCAATGGAATGATAGAACTAAGGAAAATTTAAAAAGTAGCCATTCAAAAAGGACATCCCCGAAATTCCTTCAAAAATTGACACCATGCACCCTTCCCCCATCCACATAATGCTCATTTAAGCCCAGACCCCCCCCCCTCCCTTTCTCCCCCATCATATGTAGACGTCCTTAATTTTGTTTATAAAGTAGTCACGTTAATTTTCATTCAATTTTTAAAGTAGGTTGTCCAGAAAATTTTCCGGATCGTGCAAGAGCCCATCCTATAAATTTCCAAGCACCCGTTTCAATACCAATTCCACGACATTTTTCCAGTTTTTCTGATTAATCGAAATTTCCAGACCTAGAAGGAAAATTCCAGCATAAAATTGGCGTTTAACACAAATTTAAGCATAATTCCCGACTTTCCAGAGGTTTTAAAAATTAAATTATACATTTGGGACTGGGGACACATTTTTTCTGCTGTCACTTTTCCCTTTCGCTGACCTTTATAGTTCAACAGAAAAACCCAAAACTGAAAAATACAATAATTAGTGGACGTCTATAATAGCTACCCCCTCCCTCCCCCCTGTCCACATGCCACAGCGTCCTGTGACCCCCTCCTCACCCCAGGTTAAGGACGCCTTTTTTGTTTTGAATGGCCCCAAAGTTAAAATTTGTCTACAAGATAATTAAACAAGACCCAGAACGATTGCCAATACTTCTACAAACGTTAGAACAATGGAGTGGTTTAAAAAATTTCGGCCAACATAGTAGATCCTTGACTCGAAAAACTAGAGAGAAATTTGATCAGGATTTTCCATTCACTACGTAAGACAATATGTGATAGACTGGGTTTAAAAATCTGTTGCCAGGATACAAAAGAGGCACACCCTCAACTGCTATGTAATGATCATCACCATCGAAAACCATGTACTCAGTGCCCGTTGCACAGTATATTAATAGCTATTATTAATCTACTAAAACGACATTAACATTTTTTAACATGCTGTCTAATGTTTAAGGGGACCTACTTCGCCAGAGGCCATACCACCTCTGTGTATTAAGTCAAAAGACGCTTCATGAAAATGAGGAATTTTAGAGATACTCGAGCAACATCTCGAGGTTACTGTATCAATACTCAAAAGATGCTTCTGCCATGTAATATCTAGGAATTGTTTATGCATGACTGCCCATTTTCTTTATAATGAAGTTACTTGAACTGCTTCAATATATGTATGGTATACTTTTTTCTGTAGTTTCATACGAAACGTTAAATTTTCATTGTTCTAATTATTATCTTAGTTTGGTGAATGAAAGTATTTTGAATACAATACAATAGTTTTGCTTTAAAACACGTACGCAGTTAAGCCAACAGGAAAAATATTTTCCATTGATACAAGTTTTTGATTTATAGTCCTTCCCTGTTTTTGACAGCTGAACGCGTGAAGTGTTAAAAGGTAATAATAAATCTAACGGTTCAAAAGGAAAAATATTTCATCTTTTCCATGTCTTGTAATCCGAAATAACATTAATTTAGTCCTGTCAGTTCATACAGAAAACTAAGTTTCCATGCTTGCAATTAATTCTTGTAATGCTAGCCTCTATTACTTTGACCAGAAATAACTAACTTGAGGGAATAAATTTAAATTTCAACTTGTAGATATTGAATCTCAGAAAATAACGTTACTTCTTCTATACTTTTTCGACATGGACATCTAGAAATCCAATTTTATACATGTGTCTTTGACACGATGTTATAAACCAAATAGTAGTGTTGGACTATCCAAAATGATTTTAATCTCAGCTTTTATGACTCCAGTGAAATGTGCTATATCGAGCACATAAAATTTCTGTACAATAAAGATTTAAATCTGCAGTTTCAGGCTGTGAAATTCAAGGGTTAATGCTTTAAAAGTGATGTAGAACTTACTTATAAGACAGGAAAATGCAGACAGCCGGGATGAGGAATACTATGGACACTGCAAAAGCAGCCACGTTAGCGTACAATCTTTTTTTAATGGTTTCGGTTTGGCCACACGTGGAGTAGTCTGTTTTAGACTGCCAAGTCCCTTTGGAATTACACAGATTGCTGCCTTTATCTTTGAAAGGAAATAAGAAACGAGAAATGGTCTTCGATGTCTTAGATAGGGCCTTATTCCATAAAAATGTATACGGCAGTATTATTCGGAGAGTAGACTTACTTCGACATTCGTCAGGAGGAGGAGTACTATAAAAATATACATATGATGGACAGGAGAACTTAACGGTCTCTTCCGCTGGAGTTTCTTCGAAGCACCTCCAGCCATCCCACAGGCTATCGCAGGAAAGTCCTTCTGAAAAGAGTTTGTCACAGGAATTCTTATTTTTCGCTTACTTTTACGACCGAGATTACTGGTCTTTGCTCTTGCAATAGACCTACTCTACAAACTTTTCCACGAAAACTGATTTCGTGTTTTCAAAAGCGTTTTCCTGGGAATGGTGTTACATGTACGGATTTGATCATTTCACATTTTTGCATTTTTGACTTGGGACATAAAATAGACCTAAACCTTCCTAAAATCTTAAAAAAATCACTAGATATTGTCAGGATCTTTGTATCCAATATTCAGCGCCAGGGGTTTGTAATCCTTGAGCAAAATGGTTAAAGATGTAATTTTGTAAATATTCTGAAAACATAGATACACAAGTACATGTATATCTGTTAATTGCAGTGTTAATGTTGAGAGCCAAATTTTAAAAGGAGAAAAAATCAATTTAAATTTAAAATTGTGATATTTTTTGTGGGTCCACCTTTATTTTCACTAATACAGCAGAATCCTTCTAAACTAATTACAATTGGGAACGGCTGCTTGAATGCCAGTAGTTAACAGGAGTTTATTAGGTTGATTATGGGTTCCGAGTTGGGATCATCAGTCTGTATTAGTTTAGAGGGGTTCTACTGTATCAACTTGTAATTTGTTCTAATTTTTTTAATAAATAATATCAATGTATTGCTGTTTCTTTTGAAGTAAACTTGCAAATTTCTAACGTCATCTATAAAGAAAAAATGTCTTTGCTGAATGCAGCATGATGCTGTTTATGTAATTATAAAAAAATGTACAAAGACTTTGGTTTGTGGCTTATTTGCTCGGTATTGCTAACAAACAAATACTGAATTCTATTGTACAGCCATCTGGATTAAACACCGTTCTCAGAATAGACGTCTCTTGTTGTTTTGGTCTTGCTAAACACGATTGAATGATTATGAATAGAATTGATGTTGGTCTCATAAAATGTTCTAAAACAATGAGATTCTGCTTGTGATTTCCGGCCAACACCCCCCGACGGCAGCCTAATAAAGCCGCATTTCCCGAATTCTATGCTTCTTAGCTTATAAATAGACAAAGCACTAAACTGGCTTATCTGGGCTTTTTATTTCATGATATTTGTAGCAGTGACATTTCAGTCTTGCTTATTGGCATTAGCTATCACGTATCACGTTGTCCAGCGAATGCAGTTGGCAGAGATTAATTGTCATTCAACTGAAGAAGGCACTGAAAAGGTTCTTCCTTTTGTGTATGACTAGTAAAGGGATTAAGATTTATTATGGCCATATAGTAGAGTTCAAGGATTCGGAGCTACCATAAAAGCAGAAGTTTGAAGTTATTGGTGACTGCAAAAAATGTCTCATTTTAGACTTGTAGATAATTAGTTATACTTGTTTCTTTTCTTATTTGATATGACGGCGTCTTTAACTATGAGAAAATTGTGTGATGGAAACAATGCTTGTTATTTGTAAATTTTCAATTAAGTGGTGCCACTTTTGGTCAAATATGCATTTGCTTTGTTCATGTTAGTTCAAATGATAAATTCAAATGAGGCAAAATGAAGATTAATGAAATGATTGATTAGTGTAATATAAATATGGCATTAAAAAAAAACCTGCATGCTTATCTGAACTAAAGTTGTCCACTATTCATTCTTTTGTAAAATAACTAATTTTATTTGTAAAAAATGACTAATTTTATTTCTAAAAAAATAACTAATTTTATTACTGAAAATAACCAATTTTATTTCGAAAATTAACCAATTTTATTTCAAAATTTAACCAGTTTTATTTCTAAAAATAACTAATTTCATCTTTATAAGAATATCTATAGTTCACATGTTCTATTTGACTTAATGAAATCTTTTCCATCTTATGGTGGATGTTGTATTATAGAAGTTCAGAAATTTGAGGCGCTTAAATTTCATTTCAAAGAATCTTAAATTAACCTATTCTTAATTGAAAATTCTGATTATGCGCTTAAATGACTGAGCTTACATAAGAAGATAATTAACTTTTGCAGTATTGTTAGTGTATCAAGAGACAATGCTAGCCACGTGACTTACCTGAGCTTTTAGTTGGCTGACTTAGCATCATTTTGCAACATTCCTCCGCAGCTGCACAACAATTTCGCCACAAAGCGAGTCCATCGCGATTCATGTCCATTCTGAAGGTAGATTTTATTATATTGATATCCTCGGCTTTATTCAAGCAGTAAAAGGTTGTTTCATTGCTTGAAATGTCAGCTAAACAACCTGGTCTCATAGGATGATACGCCAACTTGACAGGTCTGAAATAATCACCAGGGATGTAGAAATAGCACAACGCACAGGCGTCCTCTTCAAACATGCTTTGGTTCCAGGATCTTATCAACATTCTGGTATTGTGATTGGACTTTAAACGACAGGAGGCATTACTTCCAGGGATTTCACTCTGTGGAAAAAAAGTTAATCCAGATTCCATATAAATCCGATTTGCATTTCTTGATCATGAATAGTAAAGGAGTGCTTGTGGTCACGTAATGGCTAATAATCCTACTTAAAACGTTATTCATCTAATATTATTGGAAATGTGCTTGAGAGCATGCACGGATTGTGGCTTTTGAATTTGAACTCACTAAATTATGGATCATTATCGAAAAACCGATTTTTGTTTTCTTCAGGAAAATCTACCTGAATGCCAAATAAATGGCCGTTGGATGTTAAATTAAGGGGTATCACAACCCTATCACTTTCAGTGGGTAAAATTTTGAAACACACTTTCAGCCAAACAAAAAGATTAAATAAAAATAAAAATTGTTTAAAACAGCTTGATAAATCAGCAATTGTATAATTTCTTCATTTTTGACTTTG
>JAQGBW010005908.1:0-11303 GCA_034698625.1 Julus scanicus
AATGGTTTTGGACATTTGTCAACTGATTGTAAGAAAACAAAGATTGATGATCATAAAAGAAAATATGGAAAAGGAAACTACCAAGAGTAGTGTGGACATGTGCCGCAATTATCAGATTTTCTGGACTGACGTCATTTGTCCGGTTTACGTTTTCGTCTGGCTAGTGAGAATACGGCATAACCAATTTCCTGTACAGACATCAAACAATTTCTGTTCGTTTGATTACCCCAATTTCCTGTAATGACAATGCTGGTCGCCCAAATGTACAGATTGTGCTAATCCCAAGGGTCATATGAGGATCATATCCTGTCAGCTCTTGCGATGACCACCACAGGTAAATAAGGGCCCAGCATTGTTAGGAACCTCATTCAGTATGGGGCTCAAGCTGTACAGCAGCTGAATACTTGTATTGCCATGCCATGTTACAAAACTTGGAAATAAAGAACTTATTCTTTTCTAAACTAAAAATGTTTAAACTCAATTGGCAAACTCAAAATTGTACTTTCTGTGAATGAATTTTGGCTATGTCCATAGAGAAAACTATCTCACTAAAGACAGCTTAAACTCAGAGTTTCCTGTAGGAACGAAACAGAACTTACATAAGTCTTGTTGATTGCTGCATTCCACCGATTTTTATAAGTTCCGTATGTCAGTTGAACACACGGGAGTTTGCAATCTCAATTAGCTGTCCACCTGACTCTCGGGAGATACACATCGCTTAAATTTTGTTTCTAGCCTTTTTGATCACGCGGCACGTTGCTATAGTTGCTAAAGCTGGCTCTCCACCAAGACACATGTATCTATATACATATGTATTTGCACACAGATGCAAAAAAAGTTTGCCCTCCGGGTTTGTTTCAGCCGCCATTTTGTAAATATATGTAAATATCAAAATTGTGCACCTATTAAATGTCTTTAGTAGCTGTACAATTTTTAAATTTACATATATTAAAAAATGGCGGCTGAAACAAACCTGGAGGGCAAACTATTTTGCATATGTTTGTAAAAACGTGTTTATATACGTACATGTACGTCTTGGTGGAGAACCGCCTTTAGTCTATTCGAAAGAAAAATATTACCCTAATTCGGACAGCCGATAATTCATTACACCACCCACAAAAATGAGTATCTGCATAGTTAATACGCGTCTAGTGTTAAGACAAAATGAGTTTTATACAACCCTCCACTTCAAAATTAATTTAAAAAAGCGTAACTTACAAGTTTTCACGATGACAAGCGACCGTCATTTTGGGATTCTGGCAATTTCTTTGTTTTTGAAGCTCGGCGGCAAAGCCAAAATTAAAAACAACTCCGCCATCTTGGGACTCATAGTCAAAAGTCAACGCAACAGTGTTATTGCATTTTTCCCAACTTTAATTTAACCGTGAATCTCGTAAACATGCCTTTTTATTAAAGTGTGGCTTAAAATCACGTTAGCCCATTGAAAACTGGACAGATGCTCACCCAAAATCCTAGTTTTTATTCTCGATTTGTGCAGTTACGGTCAAAAATGTTTTCGACTTTTCGAACGACCCGTGTTGGGCCTCTCCCAACCGACGTTTGTCCCGATGACTCATTTCTATTGCTCTTCCAGTTTCGCGGAAGTCGCTGATAATGTCCTTGCTGCTCTGATGGATCCCAACGCCAAAAAACTACAAGAATTCCAAAAACTGCCTGGGAACGACGTGTGCGCGGATTGCAAAGCAGCTGGTGAGTTTCTGATCACTTTCCCTGGAGTTTGAGAACCCGTTGTAATACAGACCGTCCCGAAAGTTGAATGTTCCCGTTTTTGCTTTTAGGACCGGAATGGGCCTCTTACAACCTGGGCATCTTTATCTGCGAGAGCTGCAGTGGGATCCACCGTAGCATGGGCTGTCACATTAGCAAGGTCCGCTCCCTGAGGTTCGACAACTGGACTACAGAGCAGGTCCAGGTAAATCCTATAGCCCCCATATCTACTCTGCCCCTTTATACCCCAGTTCTGACAACTGCTGTGGGCTTGTTCAATCTGTGTTCCGGCTATATTTGGCTCTAAGGCCATAAACACCATTCAACCAATTTTAAGTCGACCCTTCCCCTTATATTGCCCATCAGAAAAAATTGTGCTTAAAAATTCCACTTATTCAAAAAAAACTACATTTTGCACTGCATTTCTGCACATTAACTACAGTTTTTTTAGCTATAATGAAACAAATAACTGCAGCATTACTTGACTTTTATTGCAAGAAAATGCAGTTTTTCTACCTTTCATAATTGCAATCCTCGCATTCACTGTAAAAAATACTGCGGTTAATTTGAATATAGAGTGCAGCAGATTTTCTGCTAGGTAGGTATTCAATTGGGCGAGGCGCTGTTGATTGAGCCGTGATGTTTCATTGTTTTTCCTAGATGATGTGCGACGTGGGGAACCTGAAGGCCAAAGAGAAATACGAGCAGCACATACCCCTCTGCTATAAAATCCCGGACGAGAGGGATTGTTTGTGAGTATGTTGGGTTCATAGGGATAGTTATGGTTTGTCAGTTAGTTGTTGTGCATTAATAGAGCACATGCTTATTTTTAACGTAAAGGTGCGTATGCACCAAAAGAACCATTTAGAAGCATGGTGTGTCCAGAAGTGTTTGTGAATCATTTATCGAAAAACTGTCATTTTCTGACAAATTTCGTGTTTCCTGGCGATCTCTCAAGAGGCGGTCTGGATCAAAGGAAATTTGGGACACATGTTTCGAAAAACATGCTGGAAACTTTTGTCCAGTGTTTCGTGTGTATGTCTCCTTTGGTGCATACCGACCTTACGTTATTCTTGATGTGCAGGCACTCTGTTTTGCCGAATTCGGCTTTTTACCGTATTCTCCGGCAGCACATTTATTATCAATTAGTTTGCTCACATGATATGGCCTCAGCTGTTCACAGTTTAACGACTTATTCGTTTACTTTTTGCTTTCGGCTTTCTTGTTGAAAAACGCAAATTCAACGGATAAAAAAACTAAATCAGCCGACAGTTGAGCGTATAATGCATACGGACGTGTTCACACGTTTTGCTTATCTAGTCGAGATGACACATCGTGTGAGGTATTAATTGAGTCATCAGAGAATCTAAATGATTGGAAAGGACTCCAAAGACCCAAACTATATCTTTGCCTTACGATTGGATGTAGTCAATATTTTCTTATTACTGGTTTACAATAGAGGCGATTGTAAAACCAATACGTAATGTTAGAGTTTACGCCCATTTCCATGAAATTAGCGTGACTCGAAAATGGAACATTAGAAATTGTATTCTAAACTGTAACCAGTGTGACTACACTGCATCTGGTGTGCACCGATTCAGGGAAATTTTCGATTTGTCGAGAAAAGCGCATTGTGCGAACGTGACGTTAAGGAGGATGAGAAGATGGGAGAATTGTAAAAGCCGAGAATTATTAAATGCTCAATTTAACAATGATATGTTATCTCTTAAAAATGGGTAACCCTCTCCACGATGCGGATTTGTTTGTGTAGCTGAAATGGTTTAATCTGACACCAGGAGATGGCAGCCGTCCAAGTGGCAACGGCCAGGATAACTTCAGCTACATTTTGTTTGACTGCATCACGCTCGTATGGATGAATAAACGTTAAAGACTCCATAACTTGATCGTCTTGGAGCAATTTGACTTGGCAAGACACCCAGAAATACTGCATTTGCAAGTCAAAGTGTCTTTAATTAAGATCAATCCTGCCCCTAGGCATATTTATGTTTGTCGGCCACCCTGCATGCAGGTAATATGTAAAAGAGCAGCTGGAGGCTATAATGAAATATGTTTCATGTGGAAGTAGAAGGGACAATCAGGCAAAAGGCAGATGTCTTCTTTAGTACTTTGATGATGATGTAGGATTATCAGTTAAATTGAATTTAAAAAGCGTAAGCCACATGCCGATTACAGATTATCTCATAAAACCTGCTAATTAAGCCAAGATTGGGTTAGCTGACCTTGTGTTCGGAATACAAGTCTACCGAATGCTAGATGTTACTGTAACAATAAGCAATTTTGTCCTTGAAACACTTTTTATGCTCAATAATGCACATGTGCAAAGTTTGCAATTGCAATATTGTCAAAATGTCCTTAGTCGAGTTTAATGTTATATTAGTGTGCTGCGCGACCAATGGATCAGAGCAAAGTATGATCGTGAGGAATTCATTTACCCCGACAAGCAGACGTATACCAGTGGGAAATACGAGTGCTTCCTGATGAAACGTGGCAAAGAGGACGAGAAGTACCAGCCTCGAAAATTCGTGCTGGACGAGCACACGGACACCTTGGTCTATTACGTAAAAGAGGTAAGCCTTGGCCGAAGACAGAAATGTTAAAAAAAATGCAAACAAACCTGCTGAGATCCAGGCTTTCTGTATCCTGCAGAACAAGGAGCCCAAAGCAGTGATAAGGATATCGGAGCTGAACGCAACCTTCGTGCATTCCAAATTGGGCCACCCGAACAGCCTGCAGCTGTCCTACGTCAAATCTGGATCCACGAGACACATCTTCGTCTATGTTGCTGATGGAAAGGCAGGTGGCCGTGATTTTCTTGGAACTTCCAGGTTTCTAGGACGTTTTGTATGACGATTGACGTTTTTTTCCCATGTAGGAAATCGTGGATTTTTATCATGCAATTCGGTCAGCCAAGCTAACCAGGTTAAGAGTTGCCTTTCCGCTGGAAAACGAGTGTGATGTGAGTATTCTAGGACACATTGCCAACAACTGGAAAATAAAACTGTCTTTAGAACTTTTCGGGCACCACAAATCTCTTTTCATATTTTTTTGAGCATTCTTGATCCATAGAGCAATTTGTACCTTACAGCTGGCTGACAAACTAACCCGCAACTTCCTCATAGAGGGAAATCTCTTTAAGACTGGACCAAAGCCGACAGACAGCTACAGGAAAAGGTGGTTCACCCTGGACGATCGAAAGCTCATGTACATGGACTGCGCGCTGGTAAGCAAATTCTAATAAATGAAGATTTTGGAGTAATTCTTTCCACTTTGAATTTGGAAAACACGGTCTCGTGACAGTAGTCGAAGATCACTTTACTAAAAGATAGTCTTCAACATTGCTCTGAATGCATAACAAATTCAATCCCATATTATAATATGTAGGCCTGAAGACCCAAAGGGCCCAGGACACATAAGATATAGAAACAATTGCTACTATGTGTAAAAATGCAGATATATTTTATAAAAAAAAGTAAAAGTAATGGAGTGTCTCAAAATGTTTTAAGTTTCTTCATTAATGGAGAAATTACATAAAGTTTGAAAATATGTACATGGCATAAACATGGTGCTTTAAGGTTACTAAGTGTCACTTGTTGCAGGCTGCCTATGCCAAAGGCGAAATATTTCTGGGCAATAGTAATGACGGCTACAAAGTAGAGATCGACGTGCCACCAGGAAGTCGTAAGCAGGGCTACGCCTTCACCTTGTACACTCCTGGCCGAACATACCTGCTCAGCGCAGAATCCTTGGCAGACAGGGACTTGTGGATTTCCAACCTGAGAAGCGTCATCAAGAGGCCCCTCACTCCACAGGACAACTCGCGTAAGTAACCCCCGGATGTTGCTTTCTGTCTGCAGCTGATATTGCTCAGATAGATTCACATTCCTTGTCGTGGTTGTATCCATTGTGCATGTTTGGAAAACTCCTTTGTCGTCAGTGTTAGTGGTCTTTGTTTGCAGTGAATATATTTGCACGTCTTAGGGCCCTATCTGGAATAGGCAATAATGTTGCTTTAACATTAAATGTTTCCTCGAGTTGTTAACAGCTTTCAACAAAAATTCAGATTTACAATATAGGCTAACTTTCCTTTATGTAGCTCCAAAAAACTAACATAAATATTACTTTTAAGGGGAAGCTGCAGGTAAATTTCTCCGATTAATCATAAAATGGGTAAAATTCATTCAAGAATACATTTGTAAAAGAAAGAACTAGTCTACTGTTTATGAGCACAATTTGGAAAAAAAACACGTTTTACAGTATAATTGTAAAATACTACTTTCACGTAATTTGCGATTTTTAAGTTTATTCCAACTTTTGCATTATAGCCTCTACAAAAATATTTTTTTAAGAAACTAACATAAATATCAGCAGTTGAACATAACAGTAGAACCCACTTAGGGGCCATTCAAAAAGGACGTCCTCAAGAGGGGAGTAGGGGGTCTGCTGGCATGTGGACAGGGGGAGGGGGTAGCTATTATGGACGTCCACTAATGATGGTATTTTTTAGGTTTTGCATTTTTTTGTTTAATTAAGCTTTAAGGTTCAGTGAAAGGGGAATTCGGACACCAGAAGAAATGTGTCCCAATCCCAGACGTACTTTGAAATTATAAAACCTTGGGAGTCAGGAATTATGCTTAACTTTATATTAAACACTAAATTTATGCTGGAATTTCACTTCGAGGTCAGAAAATTTCCGCTAATCAGAAAAATTTGGAAAAGTGTCATAGAATTGGTAGCGAGGCGGGTGCTTGGAAATTTACAGGATGGGTCTTTGTTTGTGCAAAAAATTCTGGACACCACTTTTTATAAAAAAAAAAAAATTAAATAAGTCCATGATAGAAGAAGAAGGGTGGTGGGGGGACCCCTTAAGAAGTTTTCCCCTTGAATGCCGTATTTTCGCTGTCCGTACAAAAAAGCGAAACGGACAAATGACGTTAGTCCGTCAAAATGTGCTAATGGCTGCACATGTTCACACTACTCGTGACCGTAGTCTCCGGAACGACCTACTGTTTATGGGCAAAGCCTATGGGTCAAATGGGGAAACGTGATAAAATATGGAATGTCAAAAATACCGTAGCGACTCCTAGTGAGTACCCGTCTCAAAGGGTATGCTACACGTCATAGTCATAGGGCCGTCAAGTTTCTTTTATGTTCCGCACACCAGAAAAATGTAAGTCTAACCTGACAGCGTGTGTTTTGTGTGAATGGCATAGCTAAAAAACACGGGGCGCCGCTTCCGTTTAAAAGCATCTGTACGCATGCGCATGGCCCCAAAAAGCACAAAAGTCCGGACAGTGAGATTACGGCATAAGAAGTTGAATTTGTGCATTCCCTAAATAAGCCACATAGGATTAATGTTTACTTTTCCCAAAATATTATTGAGTACTACGTATCTTTGGTAAATCATGAAATACACAGATGAATCTAGTACTCGAGAGGAATTTGCTTGTAGAGTGCATAAAATGTTATTGTGCCTAGAATGCCCCATGTTACTTTTGCATCGTCTAAATCCTTAGTGTATGTATGTGCATGATATAGTTTCCAGTAATTTATAGCATGACGCTATAGTATTAATAAGTTTACAACAACTGTAGCCTGCTTAAATACTAATAAACAATCGTTGTGCTTGCTTTCATATCGTGGTCCCGCATGTTGTTCGATTTTGTCTACATTAAGGTATTTGAAATGTTTAAGGTTTTTGCAAGTTGTAATATTTGTAAAGGTAGCGAGCTTGCTGGGAACAGATGAATCAAACTACGTATTTTGTGCCCATGTTGAAATTCCGACCCCACCACGGCTACTCCCCAATCCTCCTCATCTCGTTTTTATTTTCCAGTTGCCCGCCTGCTAGTACGAAAGAGATCTTTTAACATTTTTTAAGGCAACCGAAGAGTCGCTTCATCGGGATCATCCATCTTTTAAGCCTGCATTTATTTTTGTACATTTTTTAACGAGTTCTGCATCAAGCACGGCACTCGCACCACTTTGCAGGGCAGAAGAATTATTTTCAACTTTGTGAAGTTTTTTATGGGATTTACCTTAATTATTGTCGACAAATCATCTCGAAGGTGGTGTTGTCCCTTGCCAGCAGTTCTCGCCAATCTTTCAAGACCAAATGATACGTGATCTCTTCGAATATTTCGCTTCTGCTAACCTGACAAAAAAATACGTAGAAATTTTATAATCCATTTCCTCGTTCTTCGAATTTCTCTTTTGTATAAAACTTGTAAATATAGAAATTAAATGCGAAATTCTTTTCTTACCTCTGCAAATCCCAGTTTCTCGAACATGTACCTGCTAACGAAGTTTTTGGTTTTGATCTTTGCAACAAATGTCCGTTTGTTCAGTTCTTTGAAGCCTAAATAACAAGAACAGAAACCTGTTGGAAATGTTATGTCCCCACTGTTATCAGCTCTTATCAAATATAATTCCAGAATGAAACATGATTTGTAAGGCGATGATTTTTTTAAAAACGCCTCAGTGACAACAAATCACTTGCACAATTGATTTAACAACTAAAATAAGCTTTCAATGTAATTTTAATGAAAAAAACTGCTTGTTTTTCATTTAGTCACCTTGTTTCTTGAAATTTGTAAATGGAATTTATTTAAAAAAAAAAAAAAAAACATGAATAACTTGTCTCACGACAGAATTGTATCATCCCACTTATTTAAGCAGATTAAAAGTCCCACTTGTGAAATTACAAGAAATGAGTGAAAACAGGTTCAACTGACCATATGCTATCATCAGCAGCACAGCCTCTTTCCCTAGTCCTTTCCCACGAAACTTCGGTTCTGTAAAAAAACGTGTGCACAGGTTTATGTGTCAATTCTGTAAAATTAGGTCCACAACAAAAGCCCTGAATTTACCTGCAATCATGACTTCTACTTCTGCCCCACTACTATCTTCCGAGTCAGTGAAAAATAAGTTTGTGTCCCCCACCATGGCAGCTTTAATAGAAATAATTGCCAATACTCTAGTAAATACGTTAATTAGTTTATTGTTTACATTTATCTTGTGGGTATCCATAAATGAAACTGTACATCTACAACAAAAATGACAACTTATACTCTTAATTTATAATCCATACCAAGTTCATCCTGCGTCCTTCCATATGTGTCCGTGTCAAGAACAATGAACGTACACTCTGCGAATACACAAACCTGTTGTTATTACTTTTTCAGACAGAATTTACTGGGTCACTCACTTCAACCAACTAGGGATTAAGAAGAAAAATGAACCGCCATTTATAAGTCCCAACTTTAATACTATTTCATGTAGAGTTGAAATCAACTGCAAAATAGTTTCATGCTCACTGTCTTCGTCTTCTCGCCAAATTTTCTGCATTCTGTATTCATCATCCAAGGTTAGAGGTTCAGATGCAGTAAGTTCTTGTAACTCTACAGACTTCATCCATTGGTGGTACCTTGAAGAAACAGAACACAGGTTGATGCAACTGAACACATATTGGACACACATTTTGTTTGGCTAGGCATTGCAATTTGTGTATGTGCACTTGTTAAACGCGACTAACAATCATTGGCAACATCAGGCATGGACTACTCTCGTGGCCATCAGGGATATAACAATCAACAGGATTTATAAGAGCTCTGCCTCATCTCGGCAACTCGACATTGACTTTAAACTTCTCGGCCGCTGGCATAGGGTTAGTTTAGCGATTTTGAACGTTTGTCATTTTTTTGCCACAGGGGCTCGAATACCCGTGAATTTTGCCTATAAGGGTGAACTTTCACGTGCAGAGAGCAATGATATCTACATGGGATGATGGGAGCTCTGTTTAAGCTCTCAAAACCTCACGGCTCTAGACTGAAGAGTGAACCCCCCATCTTAGAATCGAGAAACGAGTACGTAACAAACTTGGATGCAGGCACCATATATCGGATAACGTTTCGACCAAACCCCATATCTTCCTCAGCTTTCTACCATATTCTACTTACAATTGACTGATACTATCAGATATCGACAATGCATGGGAGTCTCTCGATGCCGAACTCTTAAAGACAGGGTTCAGCTTACAGTCAGGGTAATCGCCCCGATCGTGGAATCAAACCCGGATCTTCTGCTTGTTTGTTTGGTAATTTTTAACGTTGGCCTATTTCTGCAACACGAGGGCTAAACACCAACGCCAGGGGATGGACCTTCAACGCCTACCTGGGAATTTAACCTACAAGGGGGGACTTCCACCCCCTCTCAAGGGGTCTTTAAGGTGCTACAATCAACACCGGACCTCGGTTTAAACTCTCATCCGAAAGAGCCGCCACTTAGGGAATTTCTCCCATTCGTAAAATTCCCACCGACCTCGACCTGGGAGCGAACCCAGCGTTTAGGATCGAGAGGCAAGAACGTAACCCACTCGACTGCCGCCGTCGGGGGATCTTCTGCTTGCCAGACAAATAGAATCAACACTAAATCATCTAGCTCGGTAGATAGAAATAGAATATTTAGAACCCTCACAGGATGGCTCATATTCAGAATATAGAGATGGTCCAGCATAGGGCAGTCAACATTCCACGAGTGTGACAGAAATGTTCCACTCTCTAAATTGAGACACGTTGAGCCAGACGCGAAAAGTTATCTATGGGGTAATTCAAATGTTTTAATCTTTCTTGTAATTCACATCTTGTTTCCCATATTTGTAGCCTAACGAATCTAATAACTCAAATTCTTTGATCGAGCTTCCTGCCAAGACGGAGGCTTACTATTGGTCCTTCTTTTTGCATGCGATTAGATGATGGAATGGCCTTCCTGGAGAAAGCCCAGATTTAGTACAAATTCAATTTACTACTTTAATAAGTCGCTACTGACGTAAAGCATTCTTCTGAAATAATTGGGTACGACTTAATTCCTCCCCCCTCCCTACCATATTGCATTTATTTGCAGACAGTAAGGTTCTGATTTAATTGAATTGTATTGAATTGTGAATTTAAACCTAAACGAAACTAAATTAATCCATCTCTCCTACCCAGACATATTAAAGTGATAATATTTGAAGTACAACATTGACTGATATGTTGATATCTAGCTAGTATAGGGAGCTACAACTGACTGCATACCCAATGACTTGGAACTATACTAAAGAACAGTTCGAGCCCAAAAATAGCTTTAAACCATTGATACACAAACACATTTTATAAGTAAGCTAAAACAGAAGTTACTGCTTACACTAACTTGTTCCTGTTCATAAAAAATTACACATTGGGGTATGTCATGTGAATGGACAAAATGGATTCCAACGTGAATGACATGCTTACTTTGCGACGTGTTCCTCGTTGTAGGGCACCAGGGTAACTTTCGTACCTCTTAAGACAGTTTTCTCGTTTTTTCGCATTTTGATTTTTTAAATATTAAGTGATATAAAGCAAAAACATCCCACTCAACAAACATCACGAATGAAGTTTTCAATGTTTACAACTGTAGGGACAAGCGTCGCACTATAGCGCTTCAGCCTTGGACTTCCAATTAGGGGTGATCCATAAATTATGTCACACTTTTTTGCCTCTTTTTAAACACCCCACCCCTTTGTCACAATTGTCACA
>JAQGBW010005909.1:0-11299 GCA_034698625.1 Julus scanicus
TTTTTTTTTCTTCTATTTTTTACACATTTTTTCAAGTCAACGATTTTTTATTTTCACTCAATTGCTCAATTTCTACGCGTTGTCAACAAGCAGGCCAACTTTCAGAAGATATCCAGCAAAATCAGAGATTAACAACACATCAGCAATTTAAAACAACTTGGTGGTGAATGTGTTTTACCCTCTGCCCATTGATTTCCTTTCTTCAGTCATAGTGATTTCGATTAAGTGTAAAACTTCGTATAGTGGAAATTTGATATTAAATAACTTGGAATAGGAGGCTTTTATGAGTTTACTATTGCCTCTCACTTTTAGAAAAGAACAACTCGGGCAATTTTGTAATTATGTTCTGCTGTTGACATTTTGAATTGGACCGCGCTAATGAAAAAAAAATGTAATTTATTCTTGGTTTTTGGACCATTGCTGTCTATCTTTCTAGAGCCGTTCGAAAAGTCTTTCCCAAGCTTAAAAAATTGGTAAGTGTTTTATGTCTATTTGGGATGTTTATTAGCTTTTTCTATGTGAAAAATTAGTTTCTGAAGTTATTGTTTTCTTTATATTAGGATGGAGTTGATTTACCACCTCAAATTGGCTTTGATATTGAGAAGACGGTTTCTCTGCCTGCATCTCAGGTTAGATATTTTTTTCTTACACATTAATGAAATTTTTGTTTGTCTTTGTCATGGCTGTTCTTTAATTTACTTTTTCTTTTTTGTGTATACTAACTTTAAATCAAAGTGGAATGTGTTGTGAAATATATGTTTTTGATATTGAAATTCTTGCTTTATTGTTATTAATTTTAGCATTTTTAATTTTCACATAGGGAAGTTTTTTCATTAATGAAGATTCCAGAAGAGTGACCATCCAGTTTCTTGAACAGTGAGTTATCACTTATATTTATCATAATTAGTGTGTTTTCTTTGCCATTATGCTAGTGTACTCATGTTGGTAAGACAGCACAAATTATATATACATTTTTTATGTTTATTAGGTATTTTGCCCTTTATGATTCACATGACAGACAAGGCTTGATAGATGCATATCACGACGATGCAGTGTTTTCATTGGCGTCGCATCGATCGCAAAAGTATTCATTCATTTTTGTAATCATTTTCAAAATTTGTATCTTATCCGACCGAATTTTTTAAGCTTTTTTTTAACATTTTCAGAGGAGCTTACAGTTTACAAGAATATGTTAGTTTCAGTCGAAATCTTATCCGAGTTTCTGAGAGTGGTAAGTCATACTTCATTTTTTATATGCATGTTACATGTTTATATCAATTTCTGACGTTTAAACCATTTTTATTTTCCAGATAGGAGGCATAAATTATTGAAACAAGGGAAAATGGCAATAATCACATTTTTAAAGCAGTTGCCTAAAACTCAGCATGATCCATCTTCTTTTAGTGTTGATGTGGGTTTAGCATCTGTAAGTATTTCCTATTTACTTGCTTTCGATTTTGTAAACCAAAGACAGGATTTTGACATTGGGTTTTTTTTTTTTTTTTATTACTAGGCAAATATAATTTCTTTTTCGGTTTGTGGAATGTTTAAAGAAGGTGAGTCAATCAGAAAATTTGCATAGCTTTGTTTTCAGCTATTTAGCTATTGAACACTTCTCAAATCTTTATTCATTCCATTTTTTTCAGTTGAAGGCAGCAAATCTTCAAGTTCACCTCCCATCCGGGCATTCAGTCGAACATTCGTGCTTGTACCGCAGGGCTCTGGGTAAGTTGAATTAATTAGTTTTGTGTGATTTTTTTGTTTACCTTTATCTTACTTTTTCTTTAACATAAGATTGTGAACATTTTTATAGCTTCTGTATTGTGAACGAAACACTGCTGATAGTGAATGCCACGAGTGAGCAGATAAAAATTGCATTTAAGGCACCTGCACCTACACCCTCAACTAGCCCTGTGCCTGCTTTACCAATGCCAGTCTCATCACCATCTAGTAATGATGAAGCTGTCCGTCAGCAGATGACTGCTACGTTTGCTCAGCAATCTAGAATGAACCTCGAATGGGCTTTTAAGTAGGTTTTGTGTATATAAAATATCAAACGCGAACATTGGTTGTGGAGTAATTAACACATTTTTTTTTACTTTTACCGTGCAGGTGTCTTCAAGATAACGGATGGGATTATGATAAGGCAGCTCTTATTTTTACAGAACTGAATGTAAGTGATTTGTCTATATTTAAATGTTTACTCAAAGTTAGTTTTGTAGCATTCTGGATGGTTTATATGCAATTTATATTTCAACGTAGTTTGGCATGATCGTGGCTAAAAGCCAAAGTTAGATATTTTTTTTACAAATTTTAATAACTGGGTTTATCTTTATTACCTTCTTAAACAATGTTTGAACAAAACTTTACAACAAGGGTTGTCCAAGCAAGAATACATGCTATTCTCGTTAGCATTTTTTTTTATTGCAACATTTGTTAAGTTGCATTTAGTCAAGATAGTCTTGTTATTACCACACATTTTCCTCATTTATGCGAATATGCAAACTTGTTTTATGTATCAAAAGCTATAACACTTAATATCATTTCTTGATGTCTAATTTTGTGTAATTTTTCTAGGCTCGCGGCAGTATACCACCTGAAGCATTTCAGAATTAAAGATTTTTTTAAAATTAAGTTTATTATTGACTTCGTTTGATTTGTTTAAATAACGTGGAAACAATCATGGGTAGCAACAACTGCACAATGACATTGTTTTAAAATCGTTACTAATTCCAGTCTCAGGTAAAACAACAAACGAAAAAGTAATATGGACAGGGCAATAATATAAATTTAGTGTGTATAATAAACACGATAATATAAAGTTTTAGAGCGCCAAAGCGAATACGAATTGTCAAATTTCAATAGATAAACTCCTTGGCCAGGGTATACATGGCTGCCGGCGTATACTTCCTCGTGGCAATCTCGCCTGTACACGGGTATGATTACTGTCATAGGTGGACGTTCGGCAACATCTTGACTCTCAGCAGGTGCACCTCGCTCCACGTCTTCCTTGGCATTTTCTAAAATCCACGAACGGTGTAGGTAAGTAATGAATGCATCGTGCAGTGATTTTATTGTTGGGTACTAAAAATACCAATTTTAGACTCATGTGGACAAAAATTTACCTTCATCATCTTCATCCTCCTCTTCACTTTCACTAATATGCACACTAACTTGAGTTCCTGGTGTTTTTGTCCATTCAAAATAAACTCCAAAACCAATGTCGAAACTGTCCGTTGCAAATTCCCAAAAGAGGCATGTACCATCTTCGTGAGTTGGCACACGAACCTTTAATAATTAATGTTTTTAGGAATATATGACATTTGATTTTAAGATGGACGTTTACATTTCATCCCGGTGTCTTTGTATGGTGGTTCAACATATTGGTTTGAATGTGACATAATTACAAATAGTCCAATTTTTATATGCATGATATATTGGAAATAACTAAAGAAACTAACCGTTACAGTTTCACCATGCCCCACTTTTATAATGGAGTCGCCTCCTTCTTTCTGCATTGAACTCTTGAATTCTGTAATGTCTTTCCTTGTCCACATTGAAGCAGGTTTGACAAGAGCAGAAAATTCTGTATACGAAATTATCAAGTAATTTTTAAACCGCTTCTAGTTAAAACTGCGATGTAAATGCATTTCTACAAACCTGTCCCTTGGTCCTCTCCACTGGTACTGCTAGCACTGCTGTTACTTCCACCATCTGAATGTCTGGACGTCTGACTGCAACTTTCGTCATGAACATCTTTATGGTGAGAAAACTGAAGGGACTGTTGCTGTTGTTGTTGTTGTTGCTGCAAACCTTGTTGTATTGTTTGTTGTTGATAAACCTGTTGCATGTATTGTTGGTAATGTTGCTCTTGGAGTTGGCACATAAGCAATGTTTGCTACAGAACATTTCCAGAAAGTATTAGTAGTTTCTCTTTTTATCAAAGTTATTTGTTAATTATCAAAACTGAATTGATATAAACCTGCTCAGGATTTCCTGGAAACTGCTGTTCTGCATAAGCCTTGAATTGAAAATGTGTTTGCTGATTGAGAGCATCTTGAATTTGTTGTCTGTTGGAATAACATTAATATATGTTGGAAAATAGATTTGGTGTTGGTTTTTGATAATTTTCTCAGTATTGCTCCAATTACAAACCTTTGCAATTCCAATCTTTGCCTTTCTTGCTCTTCCCGTTTTTGGGCTGCTGCTTCTAATAACTGTTGTTCCCTTTCCTCTGCCTCCCTACGAATTAGTTCTTCCTCTTCTTTCCTTCATTTTTTTTTTTAAAAAAAGGTAATGGTTAAAATAAAGTTTATTGTCTGAGACTTCGTTCTCATGCAATGACAAATAAATATTGTTTGGAGAATTATCAAAACATCCAACTGGCAAATGCAAATAATTATTAAAAATAAATAAATTAATTAATAAAACATTTAAAAAATCCTTTTAGTGAAAAATCACATTTGGAATTTTGATTTAATTGGTGGTCAAAAATACCTAATCCTTTTCTACATCTATTGTTTAAAATTGCTTTTGTATTGTATGGAAATCTTAACATACTGAAGTCGCTCTTTTTCCTCCAAATCCCTTTTGTGTGCTTCGACAAATGGTTTGAAAAGTGGACAAGCATTATTTAAAATTCGTATGAAATCAGTCATTGCATCTTCCTTGGGCATGTTTCCTAGGGTCTGCCATGCTTGCCTGTAAAATAAAAATTATTTGAAAAATTTATACGCATTCTTTGTCAAATCACAATCTGTAATGCTCGCAAATACAATATGTTGTGTATATCAAATTGAATATGATCACAGCTTAGTGCAAATAACACTAAATGCTTTCGTTATATGCCTGTAGGTATCCGATAGCCGGGCACCCCCATCGCACCCAAATTGATCACCCACTAGACCCTTACCCAGGTCAAGGAGCGTGCGCATGAAAAAAGGAAGGAAAAGGATTCAATGTGGACGATTTTAAAGGAGCCATCTCAGTATTTTCCTGGAAACAAAAATGGAAAACCGGTGCCAAGATATAGTCGATCGAATCTGGTAGGTATGCCGTGACCATGCACTAAAGGGGGTCACTTAATTAGTGCCAGTCTAGAGAAAGTTAAGCCACCCAGCTTGGTATTTTTGTCTGACTACACAACCAATTTTTTGCCATTTCCATGGAGATCAAAATACCATACCGACGGTCTTTTCCTATAACGTCTAGGTAACCCACTGCTGGGGCAACATTGGCATCGAATGGACCATTTGTTACTTGCTGAGTTCTTGCGATTAGCTGCAGCTTTTCAGCATATGACAGGTGAAGGGCTTTCCCCTCTTTTTCTGAAATCAGACCAAACAAACACATTGAGCATTAAATGTTACTTCTACAAAAATGAACTGAACATGTACACACCTTTAAGAAATGTCAACCCTAGCTTATATAGATCTGGCAATGGAAAACCCCAGTTATCCACACAACTGTTGGACGAATTCTCCAAAGAATGATGATTGGTAATAATACATTCCAGATTCTCGTTTTTGATTAACATCTTTTTCGGTGAGAAATTGTCAGTGGAAGAGATTTGAAGAGACGACACTCCATTTAAAGCCATGGTGACGTACAATATACCAATGTTGACTACGTGGTACTCAGATCGATACACAAATAAACAAGGCCGGGCTTAGGCTGCACCATACAATTACTAGCAATTGTCGCCCCAAACACTTAACTCCTTCGCATATTTCGTAAATCCATTCATTTAGTTGTTTGGAAAAATATTGCCGCTATAAATGGAGTAGAAAATCCCTTCCCAGTTTGTTTTTATTTCATCATGAGTTTTGTTTCATTTTTTGACGGCAGAAGTCGCTAGTGTTGCCGAGGGACCAGAAGAAAAATAACCCGTATGTTGGAGTTTCAGCGCCATCTACTAATTGCACCTTGAATTATCTGGCCAATCGTTTTAACCGCGTACGTTTTCTGATGTTTCTAGGGTCGGGTTAGTGCATCGGCAATTAGATGTAGCTCTAGCTGTAAAATACGACATTTAAACGCTTGTTATTTCGCATTTTTTGTCTTCGTTGCTGCCGTCCATAAACTATACCGTAAGCAAAAGACCCTGGCTTGGAAATGGTAAAAATCGAATCATGCAAATGAAATGACGTCATTGAGGAGGTGGAACAAGATGGCGGCCGCTCCAAAGGCTGACCGTGGTTGACATTTTGGGCATCCATTTTTGCACTGGAAAACGACAATTTTCGCCGTTTGCGCATTGCATCTGCATCAGGCAACGTTTGATGCGTAATGAAATGGCTCAGTATCATTGCAATTACTGCCAAGAAGACATCAACGGATTGCGTGTTAAATGTGCTGAATGTGTGGACTTCGATCTTTGTTTACAGGCAAGTAACGCTTGGCGCTAACCCTAATGAGAACCCCCCTCCCTCTTCCCTACGCTTCCATCTTCCTTTACTACCCCCACACCAGCGAATGGGGGCTTTCCTCAAATCGCCCCCTCTCTTGCTCTGCTTTCATATACGTTTTACCGAGCCCTGTTTCCTTTCTCTTTAGACCGTTGTAGGGTCATAGGTTTAATTACTTTCCGTTAGGCTTATATAGCATACAGGCTTATAGAGGGGGAGGAGGATGTGTCAATCTTTCTAGCTGAAGGCATGCCTTGCAACTGCAGCCAGTGTATGGCTTGTGTTTGTATCGCATTTGTAAATGACGTTTCAGCCGTCCGTCATGCTGTAGTTTAGTAGTTGGCCAGCTACCCCTTGTTAGTGTCGTTTACAGCCAGTGGTTGGGATACGGAAACGCAAGCATCTCTGCTTTTTTCTTCAAGTTAACAGATCATGCGTATCTATGGCAACAATGTAGTTTTATAGTTCTTTCCAACCAATGGCATGGAATGTTGTGCTTTTCATCAGTCGTCCAATGGGAGTTACGTGCCAGCCTGTAACTCAGTTTTTGTACATTTTTAGCTCACAAAAGTTGATTTTATATCGGAATATACACAACTAGCTTAGATCAATTACATTTTTGATACATTTATGTGGCTTTTCTGTCTCCAGGTTTGGTTCGTTATACCAAATCAGTGCAGTGGTAAGAAACTTGACATTAGTGAGGAAGAGTAACAATATTCCGGTAATAATATCTTGCCTGTAAGTTTAGGGTTGAATATTAGGAAGACCAATAAGTGTTACGTCAACATGTTTTTTTTTTTAAATAAAGTTTGCAAATTTAAAAAAAAATGTATTAGCGTCATAGTTGACAATTTCTATTTTGATTGCACATGGATCGTCTCAAAATGATTGAGGCAGATACTACTTCCTGACACGCACCAACCTAATTGATAAAAATGTGTATTCCTACCTTCCATGCACCGTCATTAGGGCCAAGAAAACAGTGAAATGGTGCTTAATCGGCATAGCTAGTTTTAATTTGCTTAAAAGAAGGCGGAAAATGTATTTTTTCTTTCTTGTTATTTAAGTATATGAATCCAAAGTCTGCGCACAATTGAGTGATTTTATTGAAATATCTATTTATCATTTGGAAGAAATATTGACTGATACAAATTAAAATTAGTGCTCCCTGTTAAATTTAATCTTTCCTGAAGAGGAAGGGACTGTCGTGAGTGGCCTGTTCATGAACTTGTGTAAAGGCCCTTTAAAAACATTGCTTATACTAGATGAAAAACATCGTTTGTTTGCTCAAATGATCAAATTTGTTTTTAGAATCTATTATTACAATACTTTTGAGTGGATGCAGATGTATTCACAAATGTAAGCTTAGGTTATCTCTAGATCTCGTTTCAATTTGTAAACGATCTAAATTGTAACGTTGAAGGCCCTGTTGAACATTTTTTTATTTAAAGAACAAACAACAACAAAAACATGATGCATACAATTGGTTAGCCCTTCAAAATTAATTTAGTTATCTTTAAATTACATGTTGCTAAAATTTTCAGATTACATTGTGTCAAGTGTACATTTATAATTTAATAAACTCTGGAATAATATTTCTCAAGTACATTTTACTTTTTCATTGCAGTGCTTTTCATGTGGTGCTGAGATCGGCTGTCATAAACATGCTCATAGTTATCAAATCATTGTAAGTTATTATTATTTGTAATCAATTGATTATAGCTGTTAAGTATCAGATAACTTCTTTGGGGATGGGAAATTTTGACTTTTTCAAACTGAAAAGAGGAAAGGAGACAGTTGTTTAAATTCAAGTTTCGTTTTCTTAAAAAAAAGTTAATGTGAAAGTAATAACAAATTTGAAAAATCAAAAATGTATTTGTTATACAACGATATATTACACTATAAAATATAAGAGATTCTGTATTAAAAGTTTGCTTGTATTCATTATCAGGATTGCGGCAATTTTCCTATTTTTGAAACTCCCCATAATTGGAAAGCGAAAGAGGAAGTTCGTCTATTGGATGCCATCGAACATTATGGGTTTGGAAACTGGTTAGTTGCATATTTCAGCTCTTTTATTCTGTAAATATAACCTGAATCACCCAACTTGTATAATGGAATAATTTTTTAAAAATTTTAAACAGGGAGGATATTGCAAATCAAATAGAAAGCAAAAATCATGAGGGTAAGCATGTGTGTCCTTTGTGTTTTTCATTGTCATTCCGTTAGTATTATTCTGATTTCATGAATTTATTTCTTAAACAGAAGCAAAGGATCACTATAGCAGCTTGTACATATGTGGAAATATTGGTTGTGGTAAGTAAATGCTAAAATCCTTGAAATTTCCAGAAGCCTAAAATTAGATTGTAAATTGATTTCCACTGAAATTTTTTATTTTCATTATTTTTTAGTAACGTGGCCTAAGGAAGTATTGATTAAACCTAATGACCACACATGCCCCGAAGGTGGGCCTTTATCGCCTAGTCTAAGTTCACGACTTCCACCGCTTGAAATTACGTTGCCCGAGCAGCAGGAATTGGGCTATTTACCAAATCGTGATGATTTTGAAAGGGTAATTATATTTTCTGCGTTCTTATCAATCATCATCTTGGTTTATAGATTTCAAGATGTATTTTATTTTTCAGGAATTTGATAATGAAGCCGAATTGCTCGTTAGCAACTTAGTAATTAACCCCGAAGATGAAGATATTGATTTAGGTGAGTTTAAATTGTCGTTGGTTGTGCAAACTTAGCATTATGTGATTTGTTGATTCTAATTTTGGTAAATTGTTCCCTTGCAGCACTTAAGGTGGCTCATGTGGATATTTATTCAAGGCGACTTAGAGAAAGATTAAGAAAAAAGAAATTGGCTAGGGATTATGGATTGGTTGCACTATTTTATAGTGTTGCCAATAAAACTAAAGGACCAAATTCCAAAAAGAGGCATTCCAAAGAAGATAAGTATGTGATCTATCATCCTGTTACTTTTTTGAAATCCACTCTTTCAGATTTGATGAAGGAAATAACTCATTTTATTTTTTTTTTTATAGAGAATTTCAAGAGCGAATGAGAGTCATGGCTCAGTTTCACTCATCTCAGGAGCAAGAGCAGTTATTTGAAAATATGCAAAGTAAATTTTTTAACTTCAAACTTGTGTCCATATCTATAGTTATCATAACCAATTAGCCAATTATTTTCATTTAATTTTGTAGAAGAAAAAGAATTGAAAGTTAGGATAAAAGAATTGGTGCGGTACAGGAGAAATGGGCTTTCCAAATTAGAAGGCATGTCGACTGCATTTTCTGGT
This sequence comes from Julus scanicus, assembly GCA_034698625.1. Taxonomy (NCBI): domain Eukaryota; kingdom Metazoa; phylum Arthropoda; class Diplopoda; order Julida; family Julidae; genus Julus; species Julus scanicus. Next base: position 9,718 of record JAQGBW010005909.1, read on the forward strand.
AATTTTAAAGAAAATTTTCTTAATTTAAATTTGTAGTTAAACACGTGTTATTTACGCTTTTAGATTGCAGTGAGTTTGAAACAGCAAGGTATAAACGAGAAAAGCGTAAAGAAAATAAAAAGAAGTCTGTAAGTTATGGAATTAATATGTGTAGTGTTTGGCTTGTTATTTTTTTTCTGTATTACTTTGTTGATTGTACTTCAATGTATACTAGTCTTCTACAAATACAGGGTTGCAGTGGAGCGGTTCATCACAGAAAGTCCTCAATGGTATCAAAAAAACAAGGAGAGTAAGTGAATTTCTTAGTTAAGTTCACGATTTACGATAATATTTTACCGAATACTGACCTGCGACATGTTTTTTGCAGAGAAAGAGGCAACGAAGATATTACACAAGAACAACAAGGTTGGTATAATTTGTTTTGAGCCAGTTAATCTGATTTTTCATGTTACAGATAACTTAATTTAATTTCTTATGAATCATGTTTAGGAAGTGCAGGCGGAGATGATTCTGTAAAAGAGGAAGAATCTCGAGAAGAAGTTGACGTTTCTCTTCTTGCTGGTCATGAGCTTTTATCCACCCGTGAAAAGAAGGTATTTACTACCTGGTTTACACAATTAATTTTACGATTGTAATTTTTAATTTTCCTTTTGAATTGAGTAATTAATTTTTTGTATCTTTTATCGCAGCTGTGTAGGTCACTTGGACTGCGACCCGCCAGCTATATCACGCTGAAAGCAGTTTTACTAAAGGTACGGTAGCTTGTTTGTAGCATCATTATTTTTTACGTTTATTCTAAATTAATTTCTGAATACCACTATTCGTTAACTTAGGACCATTTACTGAGGAGACAGGGCGTGCCTGTGAAAGGTTGCCATCCTTTCGGTTTGGATAAGACACGTCGACGTCGAATAATCAACTTCATGGTTAGTAGTGGCTGGATCACTACACCTTAAATCTTCAGGTTTGATAACTTAACTTTTTCATTTAAATTTAATGTAGATCTTTTAACTCTGAAAAAGTGAAAATTTTGTTAACTATTTTGCTGGTAGTTAAGAAACTTGTGGATATTTGACTTTAGAGTTAAAGGGTATTTCTGTAGTTGAAAGATCTCTATTGTTATATGTTAATAACCATCTTGTTTTCATATCATATTAACTGAAGTTAAATTTTATTTCAGAATTTTATCAAATATCAAATGCTGCTGTCGTTATTGAAGACGCCATCGTTTAAAATGTGTCCTTTGATTGTAAATGAGCTGTTGGTTTTACATGTGATAAAATTGTTGTATTTTCTAATTATTTGTCTGTTCTGTTTTTATCCGATGTGATTTTAATGAATTTGATGAATTTCAAATTCAGGGGTTTTTTTACTTGAATATTTGGAAAGCTCAAGTTTTTCAATGCTATGATGGCATTAATTTACAAAATGGTTAAAAACGCAATAGGGAATGGCCAGGAGGCACAAGGTACATATACATCTTATGAATATATAGATGACTGAAATGTATTTATTCTAGACGTAAAATAATTTAAATAAACATGTATAATTTATGCTGTACATGTACATTATACTTGAATGT
>JAQGBW010005910.1:0-11299 GCA_034698625.1 Julus scanicus
GAGTATGTAATAGAGTAGTAACACGATTATGAAAAAACAATTTAAATATTAGAAAAATTTCCCTATTACCCAAAAAAGTTTCATTTTTACCCCGGTTCCCCGACCGCTGCCCTAACATATCAATCATTTCCCAAATAGATAATAGATTGACTGTTCTATTATCATCATCATTTTTTCATATTTTATCAACACAGCAACTAAGCCCAAGTATCAGTCGTTTTATGATATTCCCAGTTTTTAAAACTAATGGATTTTTTTTTAAATGAAGCAAAATTACTTGGAAATGTCATAGATAAAGTTATAAGAGAAAATTAAATATCCTTTGAGGGGCTTTATTCTAATCATATGGTTATTTTTGACATGCGCAGTGCGGCAACATTCCCAGTCCCAGTTGCAGTCAGGTTTAGGCATATATCAGCAGCATAATGCAGGGGATTCTAATTTAATACACTTACAAGAAAGGTATGAAGAATGGATTCCATTGTTCCTGCTTCAGAATAGGCTCCTTGAAGCAGTATTTTAAAATCACAAACTCGCTTTACCATTTTAACTTCTGTTGAATGAAGTAATGAATGGCAGCCATGCTTACACTAGTGATGTAACAATAGTGCATTTCTTACTGTCAGCGTTCAAGTGGAGACAAAGTTACGAATTTTTTGCATATACATCGTTTTGTTATTCTTGTAAAACATACCCTTAAAACGTACCTTTTTTGTACCTTCATCAAATTTCAGGGAGCCTATAGAGTTTTCTAATGTATTGCTATTTTTGGGACATAGGCTTGGATTTTGTCATCCAATTGAATTTTTTGTTTTAGACAGGAGAACTATAATCAAATTACTAGCCAATTGCCACCACCACCTACAAAAAATCAAACTAGAAATTCCTCCAATACTGTCAGTGTTCAGAGGCCAACATCACTTTATACAGAAACTGATAGGCATGCACAGGTAATTTCTTTATCAATTTCAGCCAATCTTCTGTTAAATTTTGAGCCTAGTTGCTGTGAGTTATATCATTATGTTAATCATGAAAGATTCATGCGGTGGCCTCTATGGGAGTAGCACTTTCACCTGCAGCTAATGACACCATACTGGTGGCCCCATCAGTGACACGAACTGAAATATCACCCCCTAGTAACGTATCAATATCTGCAACCAATAAGGACTGGGCAGCTTATGTAGGCAGCAAATCTACACCTTTGCAAGGTTAGCCAATTTATATTTTCATTCATTGGTTATCGAGATTTTTTTAGTTGAGTAGCCAGAAGAAGAGAGGGAGAAAGATAAGTTTTAGGACAGAGTTATGAATCTAAACCACTATCACTAAATAATTACCGTGGTCCATGGAACCCTACTCTCTATTTCCACTGACCAATAACAATGGTCTTAAAGTGTTCACTGGTCACAGTGACGAATGGATTTTTTTCTCCTATTTATCATATGTTGTCATACTGAAGCAGACCATTTTAAAATAATCACAAAAACAGAAACCATCTTAAATTCATAAATAACAAAATGCATGTTATGTCTATTTGTAGCTCTCTAAACGTATGGTACTTAAGATCATTCCTAGAATTGTAATGCTATGCTTGCTTAATGTATGGAAATTAACACATCAGTTTTTTCACTATATTATGATTTACGATCTTCCACTCACGTTTGCTTGTGCCTCACATCACCTTTTACTGATGTAAAATGGATGCTATATTATGCTCTGTTTAAGAAAAAGATAGTTTGCAGATTTGATAATTTGTATGATTTCTTCAACGTTTTCAATGTGCGTAATGTATTTGAACAATCAGACGGTCAGCACTGGCAGCAGTTTGAAGATGAAAAGCAGCTATTAACAACGGAGGACGAGAATAGCGAGCGGCACTCCAGTGACGAGGAATATGACGTTTGGGCTATTACCGAGGAACAACGTGAATATTATATCAATCAGTTTAGGTTATTACAACCTGATTTGAAGGGATTAATATCAGGTAAATGCGTAACTTGGTATTTTGATTTGTATAATCACAGCTGTAACAGAATTTATTGTTTTTTTTAAAAAATACGTTTTCCCAGGTTCTGTTGCGAAGGAATTCTTTGAGAAATCTAAACTTCCCGTGCAAGAATTATCAAAAATATGGTATGCACTTTCAAACGGTTTTCATCATTTATCTTTTGTAAGGACCGCCAACACGTAGCGGTCTTGGTATTAAATTTATTTTAATACTCCTTCTAGGCAACTATCTGATGTAAATAAAGATGGCGCATTATCACTAGAGGAGTTTTTTACAGCCATGCATCTTGTGGTACTTCGGAGAAACAATATCGAGCTCCCCGAAGCCCTTCCTCAAACTCTGATTCCTCAAATAGGGAAAGAGTCTGAGTGTAAATGTTTTTTAATCATTTTTATCAAATCTGTTGTATTATACAATTGCTATTCAGCCTTGTTTTAATGCAATGTACGTTTCCCACTTTAGCAATCACATTTGCCAACAGTGTCAGCAGTAATAAGGTCATAAATAGCCCGCAGAAGTCGCCGCCAGAACCCACATCGCCACATAGCAAAGAGGTACTAATTGAAATATTTAGAAATTAATTATAGCTATAATTTTGTGAATATTTAAGCTTATAAACGGCCTAACATTTGAAAGAGCATAATGCTAAAATCTGCCATTACCCTCTTGTATTATTATGAATTTATGAGAATTGAAGTATAACGATACTGGTTGACCTGATGGACATTGAATTATTTCCTAAAACTATAATTACCATGTTTGAGTGGCTTAAGATATGTTTGCCATAAAAGTGATTATAATCCATCTAATGATTCTAAACATTGGAACTGTGAATGCCTATAATTGAATTGATAATATTTACATAAATTAGGCCTGTTTTTGCTTTTGCCATTTTTTTTGGCCTTTGCATTTATAATTTGTTTGCTGTTTGTTTGCTTCAAGCTTAGTTTTGTTTTAGTGAAACTTAATGCTTTGAACTAATACTTACACACCCTAACTATTGCAAATTACCCATCTCATAATTAATAAAGTAATGAACAGTAGATTGCCATTTATAATTGCCTTCAACCAATATTGAAGGCTTCGACTCTGAAAGAGCTAAATTAGCTTAATAAGGAATAAAATGCCTAATTCCTGGCATCATCTAGCTTTTATTCAAAACCTAAGCCAACAAAAATAGCATGGCGTGTTGAAGACTTGTCATTTGCAGGCATGCCTCTGTGTTTGTTTCTCTTGCAGTGGACCCACTTTAACGACTCCCCCACCAGTTCTGTCTCTTCCCCCGGCATTAAACCTGTCAACTTTGACTTTCAGAAATCTGCTGTAGAACAGGTTAGCTTACGATCAACATTCCCTCACTCACTGACTGTTGTCTTCACAAGCTATTTTAATTATCTCCTCCATTTTATCTGGTCATAACTTTTGGCGACTAGTTTATATTTTCTGTTACAATTTATACATTTTGTTTGTTTAACTGTATAAATGTATTTTTTATTTATTTTTTTATTTTTTAATTGTCCCCCTATTTGGATAATTAGCTTTTTTTTGTTATGTCTTGCAGAAGGCTACTTTTCTGGTGTACCATGCTTTTCTAAGTATTGCTTGTACATAAACAGCAAATAACAAATCATGGTACGACCAGGCATTATGAATGCTAAGGCGTGCGCTAACCAGTCAACTTCCATAGCTAGTAAACAGTTATTATTGGGGCTTTTTTTAATGATATTTGTTAGCATATGCCCATTCGGCTCTTAGTATGAAGTTGGTACGTTGGCTTGTTATGATTACATAATTTATCGTAAAACTTTATCGTAAAATGATAACTAAGTATGTGGCTTGACAGCTATAAATTATAACTTTGCTAATCCAAATATACTTGGGGAAAAATTATACATTTGGATTCTACTCTTTATTTCCAATTTACTGTAAAACTCTGCATAGTGAGACCATTGCCAGCAATAAACCAATGGTATTTCAAATATTGGACCTCCCTAGTTTTTTATTGTTTAAATGCCTTTGAATCTGGTCTACTAGGGTAAATGACACGCCTGTTAGCGGTGGTGATATTCCTAAAGAGTTTAAATTTTCTTTTGATCTACTGCTATGTGACTAAACATGAACTAACATTAATTTTAATTTAATATACATGACTGGCATGGTTCCCACTATGAATGAAAATTAAAACCACTTTCTGATGCTTGGAAACCTGGGTCTTTGTGTGTGATTCCTGTATTTCCTTGGTTGGATGGTGTTGGAGAACCATGTAATTTTATGATCTACCCTTTGCTCTTAAACTATGCATCAAACTATTCTAAATAGCATGGCATTAAAAGAAACCAGTACTTAACATTAATTTATATTTAAAATAACATCTGCTACTTATTAATTTTTGCTGTTAAAGATGGTTTTGTTTTACTAGCATGACGTCATTACAAATAACGTGGTCAATAATTGTGTCAACTAGTGATTAAACTCGACACCTTAAGCTTGAGTTTTGCTAAAAAAATGTTTATTTGTTAACCGAGTGTCCCTCGATTTCATTGTAGTTTTGAGTTCCTTTCCTTAGCGTTAGTTGTGTATCTATCCTGATGTTGAAGTTTTTTGCTGGGGAAAAAAATCATTTGCCATATCAGTATCATGCACTTAATAGGTAAAAAAATACTTTTCTTTCATACCCAATTCTGGGTTTCTTTCCTTTTTTTTACCAATTAGGATCCAAAAATCCTTCATCCAGTAGCACTACGCGTATCCCCAGAAAGTCAGGCTATTTCATCTGATGAAAGTGATCCAAATAGGATTCATCCATCAACAGGTTTTTTTTTTTAATAATTTCTGTTAATTGGCCACGTGAACAGCATTGAATCACAATGTCGTATTCATTAACACTGATATTGTTTGTAGATCCAATTCCATATGAGCCTTTACAAGAACAGCAGAAAAGCCCTGGAAAATGGCCAGTGGGTGTTGCTGGCAGTAGTTCTAGTGCAGCAGTGGAGGCACCAGGCGAGTTTAAATTGGGTCCACCTCCGCAAGCTGCTATCCAAAGACCTATTGCCAAAAAACATTCTGGTAAATTAAAAACTTTTTCGACTTTTTATTTATATCGTAATAGCATTTCCTAATTAGTCGCTTTTGCTTGTTTTAGTCCCAGGTCCAGGTGCTTTGCCTCCACCACCTCAAACTGGTCAAGTGGTCAGCCCAACATCTGATGATGCTTCAGACAGTAATTTTCCTTTTCCTGTCAGGTAAAATTTTAAATTATCCCGTTTTTGTCTGACTTATATGTGAAATAGATGGCTCATAGCGTACTTAAGTTTTTGGAGCAGGTTAACAGGAGTTTATCTTTTCATTTTATTCCATTTTGTTCTGAACTTTATGCTAGTTTAACTTGAGTAGCAATGGAGGAAAAGCAAAAAGAAGTTAATTTTAAATTCTATACATTTGTAGTTCAGTATATAAGTAAAGTACTTTAAGTAATGAAAAGTTTATTTCTCATGCACTTTCCTAACGTGATCGATGTTAATTGTAAAAAAAAATTATATTTTAATGCTTTACAATGCAGAGATCAGAGAAGTGGGTAGGTGAACATTTTTGTCGTCCAGATTGAGTATGTTTGCCGCACGGAATGTCATATTTTTGAATAAATTAAGCATGTGGTCACTGGTGTTACGATTTTTCCATATTGCATACTTTTACTAAAAAACGAACGATTTACTTCTAGCTCTTTTTCGGGATCGAGCACTGCTATGTCTGCCTCTTATCATATGGGAATGAGTATATCACAGGGTCCTAAAAAAGAACCACCACCTCCTCCACCACCTAGACCAAAGCGCAATCACGCCCGCAGTTCTTCGTTAGACCTCAATAGGCTAGGTAAACCCTTGCAAATATGTTGATAGCGCATTGGTGGCGTTTTCTCTTGTTCGAAATTGATACAATGTTTGTGTACCTGTTCCTTAGCAAGTAGAAATGGTTCATCATTCAGTGGCCCTCCTTCCCTTCTAGGAGCACCCCCTGCCGTGCCTCCAAGGATGTCCCCAAGCACGGTTAGTTTTTTTTAAATTTAAGACATCTTGTTGCTAATTATTCACTGCTTTCAAACATATAACTGTATAGACAGACAATTCCATTGTTGTACATGTTTTGTCATTATTTTTTTATGAAAACCTGTTCTTCAATTATTCAATAGACAACTCCCAAGAAATTAATTGGTCAGAAAAGTGAGTCCGATGTTGGATCAACTCTTGCAGAAAGCGCAAATTTTGCAAATTTTAACCAATTTGCATCTAACGAGGCACCCCAAACTGAAGGAAATGATGTTCCACAACTGAAGGTAGACAGGGAGTACTTTTAAAATTCTGCACCAGAAAATTGCCGCACATGTCCGGTTGATTCATTCATTTAAATTTATTTTAGACTGGTGCATTTGAAGTTTACAAGCGCCCTGCAGACTCTAATGGTAAGTTTATTCGCCATTAATCCCTTTATTTGCATATAATTATTGTTTTTTGAACCAATGATGATGGATCCTGTGTATTATTTTTTCCAGCAATGGGAGGATCTACTTTACCATCATCTCAATCAGCAAAGGTAAGTTTCATTAATACAATTTTGAGGGAACAGTGCTTTCCTGTTTTAGTTTTAGACGACTATTTTTGATCCACTGTGACTATGGTGATCTGTTGCTGGTTATTCCCTTCAACACCGAATGGACTCTTCCATTCTTGATCAATATTATGTCTGCGGATAGCAGTCAATTCATTCCAACGTATTGTGTCATATATATATCCAGCTGCATTTTCATTCGCTGTCTGACCGTATTTATGCGGAAAATCCCGCTAAATCTTTGGAAACCATTCATTAGCTTTAGAATACCCAATCTCAGGTGCGATTTGATTGTTTGTCGTGACATGACCGCATAGACTGTTGAATGTGGCGTTGTTGTTTTTACTCAGGGCATTGTGATAATTTATTTGTTTCTACCAGCTGTGGCTTATTTTTTGTTTATTTGTCTTTTAGGGAGCAGAAAGTGCAATTATGAAAGAAGATGGTGTTCCTTTTGTAGATTTTAATAGCAATGAAGAGGGCACTAGGGAGAAGTGGCCACAGCAAACTCCAGATGTTCTCCCAACAACTGCACAACAAACAAGGTAATATTTTTTTTCTAGCTAATATTTCTTGTAGTTTTGAGCAGTGTTTCCCAAATGTATACTATGCGTGTGCTAAGCTGAAATTGTTGATATTGTTCCATTTTGCTGTATAAAATATCTAAGGGGTTCAATTATGTCCTACAAGATAGAAAAGGGATCCGAGACTAATATTTTATTTAACTACATTTCCAATATTCTGATTTTGTTTTCTAAATAGTGACACTTTCCTTGACAGTATTTGTGTAAATATTGTTTAAAATGCCAGCTCATCAAAGTAATAAAGTAACGAGACCGAGCTAGGTGATTTAGTGGTGCCGCTATCCGCCTGGCAATCGGAAGACCCGGGTTCATTGCCCGATCGGGTCGGCTATCTTGACCGTGATTTCTGCGGTTTTCCACAGTTGTTTCCCGGCAATTGATGGGATGTTTCCTCTAAAAATCGACCGCGAGCATGCCCCTTCCTCTCCATATTTTTCTATTTCCTCTTTCCTTTACCCTGACTTGTTATGTATACGGGAATCAACTTAGTTCAGCAATGACCTTAACCATCTATTGGCCTATAAACTCTGCCCAGCTAACCAACCAAGAAAGTAACGAGCCTTCTGACGCGGCATTAATGCAAGTTTATATTCTTTCAGTAAACCTAGAGATAAAAAAGAACTTCAGATGGCAATCCGTAACCACAGGGAGCGTAACATGGTGTTATCGCGACTTAATTCCGAATTGAACCAGGAGCTATCAGAAGTAATGGAGGAAAGGATTACGCTCGAAATTCAGCTGGAGCACATGAAGCCATATTCCAATTGAAGCTAAGCTCTCACTGCTTTTTTGTTCTATTTTTCTTCTATTCAGAACTCCTTCTTTCCAATCTCTCAAGGCACACTTCAGTTTTTACTTCATTTTCAAGTTTGTAATTTAATGAGTCTGTGTACGTCGTCTGCTTATCCGCCACTACTGTTGAACCAGTTCTATTGGTTGCGATGTCATCGGTGCAACAAGTTGTCCACCTTTCATTTTTGATTTCACCCTCAATTGGAAACTCTTCCTATAAACGGTGCAGTCATCTTGTTTGGCTCCACTGTCAATTTTATCAAACTAGTCAGGGTGCCTTTCTCTTCTCCTCTTTCTTAGACAGTAATGCGAACATATGTTGATTAAGTCTTAATACTCTCATCCTTAATTGCTGTCGACATTTTTACAAGCAGAACTAAGGAACGTGTACATAATGATTGCTGTATGACAGAATTAATAATTTGGGCAGTTGCAAGTTTTGGCATATATCCATGGAGTGGAAACAGTTTAATGGAGTGGTTGGCAGGCCCATGCCATTCTTTGAATCATAATATTCGTTATGTTCCACCGTCTTGCCATTTTCGATGCCATGAATGTAAATGCCGTTGGTGTCGGAATTCCATTTTAACTTTGAAATCAGGAAAATAAGATTAGGAAATAAGTTTTCAAGGTGAATCCAAATGGTAAAGGTTGGAGTGGTATATGAATTGAAATTCTAATGACTTCAAATAATTTCAAGAAAATGAAAAAGCATTCATGAAATTTTGAGAGAAGCTGGCTTGTTTGTCTGAAAGTGGATGAATTAAAGATTTGGTGGAACCTTTGGATGATGCAAAGAAATATATTTTGCTGTTACTTCACCTGAATGACAGTTAATGTTTCACTATCATTGATTAGCATGTCTATCTTTGCTATTCGTGTGAAAGAGCATAGAAGAGACATATCTTTGAATAAATATAAAGTTTGGAGTCCCTACCCAATTCCTCATTATTTGTGATGGGGTAATTGCAGGAATAGTTGAAATAAGCCGGTAGTTAGTCTAGTTAGTGGAATTGGATAGTGATTAACTCACAAATTTCTGCAAATTTCCACTTGTTCACTTGTTTTCGTTGATTGTAACAAATAAACGAAACTTCGGTCCTGCGCCATGTAACATTCAAATTTTTAGTCCAATTAAATGTTTATTTTTTGTCTATTGCAAAGGTGATCTCACTATCGGTACATGCAGTATAATTGGTAATTTCTGTTCATAGTTCGTTATTGTTCCCCTAATTATATATAACTTCTCTTTAAGGATATGTGCACAATTTGAGAGAAGTCATGGCATTTGTTGGCAGCTATCCCTTAGTGAAACAAACTTCTATAAATTGTAGCAAATTTTTGAATTACCAATTTACTTAATTTGGTGCACACAGTTTACCAGTTTGTTTGGGGAACCATGTTTGTATCCGATTGAAAAGAATCTCATGAATTAACGTAACTCGTTCGGTCACCACAGACAAAAGTCGTCTTCGGCTTATGTGACTGACCTGTGTTGAAACAGTTTTTTTCTTTTAAGCTGCGAACCTGTCTCATTCTCCTCTTTTTTTAATTAATTCTGTATTTTATCTCGATTCTGCGTATGGTTGGTAGTGCCGTTATATGTTCTGCAAGCCTTTGTAGCGAGTTATGTTTATGTTCTTCAAAAAATTACGCCTTTTAACTTGTCAATACATGTTGTGAAAATAGAACAGCACAATTTCATGTTTCATGATTTCGTTATCGTTGTTTCAACTTGTTTGTGGAAAATACTTCCCCGGCAGAGTTTTGCGACAGAAATTATAAAAAATCAATGGGTCATTTGTACAAAACTGTGCAGAATCTTGACAAATATGGTTTTTGAAACCCAATACATGTGAGCCACTTTATTAATCATTTTGGTTCTCTTCACAGTGTAGTAAATTTACATAAGGCATGTTGATATGGCCCAAATATAATGAAATCTCATTAAATTAAACTCATTTGAGTATACAAGAGCAAGTTCAGTCAAATGGGACTAATTAGAAAGAAATTAGTTATTGTTCAATCGTTCCATTTTATGTACGTAGAATAAATAGAGAAATTTTGACAAAAGCAGTACTTCTCTCATGCTTTTATGTCTTGCTGCATTAAGGTTGCCAGATCTTAAATGTGCTATAAGATTTCCGAAATTCGACATGAAGATAAATATCCCTGTATAACAAAGATTGAGTGGTGAAAGAGAGCGTATAATAAAACTATCTTCTAAATTTAATATCAAATTTTCGTAAAATCCATTGGAGAATTCGGATAACTTTTCCCAAATATACAACATGTTGGCAGGAAATATTGAGATGGGACCATCTTCTAACATAACGTATAACCAGAGATTATTTTTACAATCTGAGTTGAGCCTTAATTACAAGGATCATTTATATGCCCTGCTGCTAAATTTGATTGGCGGAAAACACTGGTTTTTGACCATAACAACAATGAATATTACTGATTAAATATATAGTGGAGGAAAATATTATGATGTCATTGTCTTATAAAGAATTTTATTTTTATATTCGCTGCATATCATGAGTTTTCTCGTCTTTGTTCAATAATGCATGGTAGATTGATGACGGTTTGCACCATTACTTTATTGGTGTTATCGACAATTAACTTCAGTTTTAGTAAATCGTAATTATGGAAAAATTGAAATTCTTGACAATTGGACGATTCCAATTCAGCACCCTCTGATGGCCAGAATGCGTTCATTTTCTGCCTAAATGTATCTTTTCAATTGAAATATTTGGAATGCAATGCTAAAGGTTCATACGCCACCAGGGGGTGCTGAACCGGAATATAATCCCTGGTTAAGAATGCCAATCTAAAGTCATGTTGTCATAAAATACATGCGCGTCTAGCAGTTGCACCGAATGCACAACAGATGGCGTTGCCACTTGTAGGTCACCTATTGTTACCTAATTATTGGTTAATCAAAAAAAAATTAATTTTCCCAAATTTAAAGTCACAGTTAAATAAAAAAAAATGTTTTGGACTTTTCCCGATTAACATACTCGCCAACGGTGATGTACCTTATGATATAGCTGATAGGTTAAGGGGGTTTGGTACCCTATGTATGTATTTCAATGGTAAAATTTGCACTTCTCCCAGTTTTCAAGCAAAAAAAGTTAAAATAAAACTAAACAGGTATACAGATTCTTTACGACGTATACTAGGTCTTGTTATATTTATTTTTTGATTTAAATTGTTAATTTTTATTAAATTAACAAATTTTAAGTTTAAATTTGAATTTGGCGCTTAAAAATCACGAGCGCCACCTGTTGGATAATGGAGCGAACTA
>JAQGBW010005911.1:0-11299 GCA_034698625.1 Julus scanicus
TACATAAAAATGTCTGAAGCTTTCCGCCACTTCAAAGAACATTCAAATAAAGGATTTTATAACATTAATAAAACACCCTTAGAACCTAGTTAGATTATGCGACATACGCGACATGTTTCATATTCCGAGGTATAATTCTAACATTAATCTACCATTTGTTTCTAATATTTTTGATCGTAAACTATCAATCATAAACCTTAATCACAATCAATTCAATTATAATTCCTTTTACAATTGATAAATTGATTATTAGCAAAATGCAAATTCTTTCTTAATTTGGACTAATTTGGTTAGGTTTTTCAATTTAGAGGTGAACTATCAATTTATTCGAGAAATCTATCAATTCAAACCACTTGAATTTTTTTGAAAAGAGTGTACAAAAAAATTTATCTGGTAATATCAAACATGATTTGTCTTGCACCAATTAAATTACAATTTGTTTTGTACAATTCGATCTATTCAAATTGACATATTGAAATTATAATAATTCGTGACTTAACTTAAATTGGGTTTTCCACAGCAAAATTTGAAGTTTCTAAGTATTTCAGCATGAACAATTCGATGTATTCAATTTGACATATTGAAATTATAATAATTCGTGACTTAACTTAAGTTGGGTTTTCCACAGCAAAATTTGAAGTTTGAAATTTTTGTAAAATCAGCACAGTTCCATTGATGTTTTGGCGAAATTTGAAGTTTGAATTTTCGTAGAATCAGCACAGTGAATTTTCGTAGAATCAGCACAGTTCCATTTGATGTTTTGGCGAAATTTGAAGTTTGAATTTTCGTAGAATCAGCACAGTTCCATTTGATGTTTTGGCGAAATTTGAAGTTTGAATTTTTTGTAGTATCAGCACAGTTCCATTGGTTTTTTTGGCGAAATTGGAAGTTTAATTTTTTAGATAATTTTAGCACAGTAATTTAAGTATTTTGTATCTGCCACATCCTTATTCCGAAATATTTTGTCCAAAAAGCTCCTTTTTCTTTGGAGATGCTAGTTTTATTAAAAATTCCCTACCCATAATTCATTTTGTTAATTAAAGGTTTTAATTGGCTTTTTAATTTTCCACGTGATTTTCCGCGTGACTTGAGGTGGTATTTTTAGGGGTGAACACTTGTAGATGGACATCTCAAGTGTTTTGTTTTCAATTTTAATTTCAAGTGGTTTTTCCCCTTTTCAAGTGTTTTTCTCACGCTAGAGGTGTTGAGGGATGTGTAGCTACGTGGGTGTTCGGAAACCCAAAATGGCGGATTTTTTTCAACCTACAGGGTGTCCAAAATCCTTCAAGTTTTTATTTAATTTCACATAGCCATGTGACAAGAATATCAAAGTACAATAATGTATTGTAATGCACAAATATGATAAGGCAAACATATCAACCAAAGCAATTGATCAGAGTAAAAATATACCTACATAACATTTTACTCAACAACTCTACTCAATTCAGTCCAAGTTTTGAAACATTTTATGAAATGTAACCAAGAATGGTTCAATCTTTAAAAGCGTTAACGAACGATCAAAAGGAAAAACTTTTAAAGGCTTTTGAAAACCGTCAATGATGGAATGAAAAACGAAAATAATATCGGAATTTTCATTATATAAGAGACTAGAAATACACTCATCAACGAGACATTCAATTTCTACATAATGTCAGAGCTTGGAATGAACCGTATCAAAATTTTGCTGCATGAAGCAGTTCAGGAAAATAATATTCAAATTATAAATTCAAATTCAGGACAACCAGCAAGGCAGTAACATGCAACAGCAAATGAAGCAGTTTGCATAGAAGTTAGGAAGTAACTACTATCATCACTAAGATGATGTGTACGTGATAAAAGAAGATGAAACAAACGTGTCGGCTTAATAGAGGATTAAATCAGACTCCAACAAAATAAAATGCCAGAGAATAAGAGATGAAAATGGATCCCAAATTTCAATAAGATTGAATCACAAGGTAAACAATTTACACACATATGATGCAAATTTTCATATGTTAATCACCAGAAATCTCTAGGTGTCAGTGAATTTCTATCATCACAGTGAGCTTAGCGAACCAGAAAATACCGCATTGTCTGAGAAATCTTAGAAATCAAATAATTCTGTAAGAACAGATCAAAAGGAGAATTTAAGAATAAATCTTAATCAAAAGTTGAATGCAGGCCAACAATTACAACAATAACAATAACAAAATGAAGTTCATTTTGAAAAAGTTTTAGGAATCGCTCACCGTGACCACAAAAAGCACACGTCAGACATTAAATCCCGTAAAACGGTTCAAAGAAAGTTTTGAAAAAGGTCAATTCCAAAGACCATATCTGCACAAGCGCAGACATAAGACCGAGACTGGATCCGATTTACCACTAAGGGCGTAAGTGTTTTTGAGCAGAAATTTCCAAAAGAAATTATCTAAATTTCAAGACAAAATGTCTGTGAATAATTTTTACGAAAAGGTTTACTTGTGTACAATCAAATATTAATCCTGCAAAGCAGTTCAGGGGAAAATAATTCTAGCGTAAAGACATAGAAATCAGAATTACACATATAATGGTAAAATATCTTCGAAATACAACCTTCTTGAAGACCGACTATTGAAAGTTGATTGAAGAAATTCAAACGATGAAATTTATTCTCCTCTGAGTCCAGGAGGGTTGGCGAATCGAACTAACATCACGCTCATAACGTCCTCGACGAGAGCATTGATCCTGCACGATGGATTCTGCTGGGTCAGGGTCTTTCGTCGACATGGAGGCACAGGGTAGGCACCGTCCCAGTGAAAGCAAATCTCATGACTTACTTTCTTGTCTGCACACCAGTAGCAGCATTCACGGCCACCACCGGGTCGTGGAAAACGTCGAAGAGTTTCCCAAGCGTGATAGTCCCTATCACGGTAACTCGGGAAAACGAAGGCATCCGCAGCAGGTATCCTCTTCTGTAATTCGAAGTGAATTTAATGATCCTTTAGCTTTTTCGGATCCTTGCGCGTTTCTGCACTTGGTTGCATCAAAATTTGCGTTAGGAAGAATTGGCCTTTTATTCTGTTAGAATAAATTTGCCACTGTAAACGCTTCGGTGAAGAATGTGTAGAAACCTTTCTACTTGATGATGACAGAGTGGGAAACACTGCTGAAGACACTGAAGGTGAAGGTGTGAGCATAGGTGTAGGTGTATATGTAGGCAAAGGCATAGGCGTAGGCAAAGGCCGAGGTGTAGATGTTGGTGTATATGTCGGCGTAGGCACAGGCGTAGCACTAGCAATCGCTGAAGTTATTGTAGAACTTGTAGATGACGCAATCGCTCGAATCTTCGAAGGTCTTCCTTTAGCTCCAGGATCAAAAGGTAAAGGCTCAGAAATCCTTCCTGAGGTACGAATAACTGGTGATGTCGAGATGGGTATAAGCTTGTATTTCTCTGGGTTGGTGTAAGCTTCATGTCTGACAGGAGAGTGATGGACCGCGTCTTCCTTATTAATATGAAGCTCAAGAACCTCTGGAGAGCTGCTGTTATCTCGTTTCCTCTTCATCGAAGTTTCCTCATCATCCGACGACCACGGAGAAACTGTAGAAGATTTTCGTGGTGTAGAAACTGGAGAGAATTCCATGTATGTTTCTGTCGTATTCGTATTCGTGTTCGTGGAAAACTTCTTCCTCGGCGCAGTACTCATCCGAGCGGTCCTTCGTAATTGTGGTGGTGGTGTGCCTTCATCCGTCGTCCATCCCCCTCATTTGTTGCTTATCTCGAACGTATCTTTCTTGTTGATACGGTGTCCAAAATTCCTCCTCTTGCAATCCCGTAAAAGTAGAAGTACGCAAACCTGCATAGCTTTCTTCCTTTTTGTTGGTGTAATAGAAGTTACTGAAATGTGACGGAGATTGGGGAGAAACAACTGTTGTTGTTGACGCTACAGCGACGACAGTCGTCGTTACCGTATTTAAAATCGCCGGTGTTGCAGAAATATTTATCTTCGGAGAATCTTCAGGATTCTTCACTGAACTGTTGTCATTTTGTGACGCAGTAATGGAAAGAATGCTCTTCTCGCTATCCTTTGATGCGTCCATATGTATAGAATTTCTACGAATCCTTTCGGTAGAAGGCGCCGACAAATGCGGTGACGCAGATTTCGTAGCGTTGCTACAATCAGCCTCCAGCGAAGCAGGAGGTTCAGGCATTTCCATAATCGTAGGCAATACTTCGATTTCTCTTGAAGGTTCCGACCTGGATTTGACACTTGATTTGGATTTGCTAGTGGTTTTGCAGACTTTGCTCTTTTTCAATAATTTTGACTTTGAAACCTCTTCTCGATCCAGTTCCACCGTCAACGTAGGCATTTCCCGCGAAGTGGTAATACAGTCCGTTACACTTTTGACAACGGACGTGGAGATAGACGTTTTGGAATATGATGATGTAACCGAAGTTGTAGATATAGATGAGCATGTAGAAGCATTGCTTTTCTTTGGATTAATTTCGCTATCGACTGCTGGTGTCGTCAAAGAAGAATTTGATGTTTCCATCATCAAAGAAGGTTTACAAACAGAAGCTGTGATACTCGGTGGTGTGCCTCCACATTTGGTACATGGTATTTTTGAAGACTTTTTCGTCGTTTTTGATTTTCCGCTTTTCCGTAACTTTTCGGGCTTCTGATCCAACGAAGAGACCACTTTAGTGACGGAAAGAGACGTGCTTGTTTTATCCTCAGAGATACTGGGATTCAGGTTATTTAAGATCGAAACATGTTCGTCAGATGTTCGAACAAAAGATGTTCCTAGAAGATTTGTTTCCGAAATGGAAGTTGAAGACTTTGACGAGGATTTTGTGATGACGGGTGGCGAAAGAATTAGCGTGTCCGGAGAATCAAGATATACTTGCTCATCTTTTGAATTATCAAAACTTGCTGCCTCCGTTAAGAAATTTGAAATTTTCGAAGACAGTTCACGGACGGGACTTTTAGGTGACAACAAACGTGTATACTTGGAAGATGAATTTAGAAGTTGGTTTCTAACAAATTTAACGAACTCACGGTAGTTGTTGTTGACCTGGATCAGTTGTTTTCTCGTTTCGAAGAGTTCCGATGCGTAGATCTTATTCTCGGTCTCGAGAAGTTTGCATTTTTCTTTCACGAAATTGTGTTTTCCTTCAAAGAAACCAGCATCCATCATAGCATTATTTAGGGCTCTAAATAATGTTTCTCTAGGAATGTCCACATCAGCTGCAATATGAGGCGAAGTACAATTTTGCAACACTTTCGACGTAGCAGCTTACATTTTCCTTGAAATGTCCACCAAACCTGCCAGTTGTGGAGCCAAATTTGCTTGCGATCCTGGTGGAATTGAAATTTCCGGATTACATAGGCGTTGTTCATCTGGGTTGACTGGAAGTTCCCATAGAGGATTCTGTCGTTGCAAATCCAATAATGCTCGACGTTGAATGGACAAAGTAGTGTTCTCTGCTGGATTTTCGAACCAATTTTCATTCACCAGTCGTAGTTGGACACTCTCAAAATTGTCCAAATGGTTTTCGAATTCACGGAGTGCAGGAGATTTTGCCCGTGAAACGGGTTCAATTCCACTAATTGGAATGGTTGATCGAGACACACCAGAATGTGTGTGAAAAATTGGCAACGAAGGCGCATAATTCGTTGAAGTTGATGGAATGGGTGAGTTTTCATTCACATTATTCAGAAAATGTGAACTCACTGAAATATTCTTAGAGGACTGTTCAGATTCCAAATTAATCCTCTTAGAATTCAAATCCGACTTAGATGTTGCTTTTGGCATTGTAAATTTTGAAAAGTCAAAAAGTTTAAACTATTTCCCTAACCCTGTTCACGAAGTGAACAGTTCAAAATTTTGTCTAAGAATGGCAACTTTTGAATCAACAAGTTGTCCTTTTATACATTTTGGAGGGACTATTATTTCAAAGAAGGAGTGGTCACGTGAACAAGAGAGGACCCAATTAAATTTTGTTTACTTTTGACAATAACGGTTTGCTTCTTCATAGACAGGAAACAAATCCGTTATTTATGGCCCAGGTGTGGGTTCAAATTTCCTCCTCCCCTCTTGACAACTTCGACGGTACAGGGTGCCTCCGAAGTTGAAACGATCCCATGAACTCCATGAGCAAGTCATTATCCGTCTCAATTTCTCCATTATTATAAAAATTTGGAGTCAAAATCTGCGGATAAATATGCGCAATTTCACGTTCATAACCGAACTCAATTAAAGCATGCGCAGCTTTCGCCACTTTATAGAATAAAGTTCGTGACGCGTTATGTCTGTTAGGAAATTCATAATTAAGTTTCCTAAGTTCTTCAAAATGTTGTATAGTCGCGAATGTTGATACATAATTGATCAACACTTCATCAGGATTGTGTATCAATTGTTGAATTGCGTATTCACGCACAAATTCCCAAAATTTTAGAACGATGTCAATTCCAAAATTTTCAAAACATATTGACATCGCACTCGTCAAATCATGCATAACAATCATATTAAATTTAGGTGGTGGTTTTGATATTCTGCCACTTTTGGTTGTTGTTTCCAATGAATTCAATGTTGAAGGTCGCGAAAATGTTTTGTCCGTTGTTCAGAAAGTCCGTTGTTCAGAAGTTGTTCAGAAAGTTGTTTACTTTTGCTTTTAATGGCGCGTAACGAATCGCGACTTTTAATTTTACTTACGGACGGCTCTTCCCCTCTTTTCTCTGAAGTTTTATTGCATTGAGGGATTAAACTTTCTGTAACTTCGTCTCGAGTTACCTCTTTTTGCATCTTCCTAGGCCTGCCACGAGGGACATTCGAGATTTTTGGTACTAATTTCTGAATTTTCTCATCTGAGAAATCAACCAAAATTAAATCTTTGGAATTATGAATTCCTTGATAATTTTTGTGAATGGTATCTGATACCTCATAAGTAGTAGGACCAATTACTGCCGTAATTTCAAAAATCCCATCATGTTTGTGCTCAAATTTTGAAGTTATACCTCGGGAAGCACAACTTAATGGATGGATTTTCATCAAAACTTTGTCACCAATTTTGAAATTTGGAATTTCGGATTCATGTTTATGAAGCACGCGACGTAAATCTTGAGCGTGTTCTAATTTTGATTTTGCTTCCATCAAAGTTGATGAAAGATCATGAAGAAATTCAATAATTGAGTGTTTCCGAAAAGATATTGTCAAAACAATATTCATTGAAAATGAAAATATTATCATGAGGTGACCGCGGATATCTTCCAAAAGTTAAATAAAAAGCAGAATAACCCGTATTCACGTTAATGGACGTGTTTAAAGCCCATTTCACAGTTGAAAGATGTTTGTCCCAAGAGGTATGCAAATTTTCGACAGCAATAGCCAATTTGACTTTTAAATCTCGATGGCGACGTTCAACAGGATTCGCCTGAGGATGATATTTTGCCACGAATTGAAGTTTAAAACCCATAACTTTAGCAACGGTCTCCATCACTTGAGAAATAAATTGGGGACCGTTGTCACATCTGACACTTTTTGGTGTTCCGTAACGAAAGCAGATTTCAGTTATTAAAATTTTTGAAATGGTATTCGCTGAAGAGTCGTTAATGGGGAATAATTCTACAAAACTTGTAGCAATATCTGATACAGAAAATACGTAAGTATTTCCGTCAGGTGTTTCAGGTAAAGGTCCCACAAGGTTTATAGCCACCATTTCAAATCTAGGTGGAATAGGTGGGGACGAAATTGGTGTCGTATCAGGATAATTCAAAGGTTTGAATTTCAGACACTCTGTACAATGAGCTACGTGATCTTTCACTTGAACACGCAGTCCTGGCCAGAAATATTTTTGGACAATTTTAGCAATGGTAGCATTGACACCTGGGTGTCCAGCTTCAGGAAGATCATGGTTCCATTCAATTACACGTCTTTGTAATAAATTTGGAACAACTAAGCATGGATTTTCATTATCTTCTTTTGATAGATATCTATAGAGAACACCTGAGATGACAGCATAACCTCTGTCTAAAAACATTTTAGTTTCCATTTTATTTGCCAAATTCGGTTCTTCAATTGCTTGAATAATCTTGTTGCATTCAGGATCAGCAACTTGTAATTCACGAAAGTCTACAGCAGTAATCGGCTGTTCATCTTCTAAAAACAAGTGGATTAAAACCACTGGATCAACTTTATCCGACGAGCGTGATAGCATGCCAGCTAACACGTTCAATTTTCCAGGTACATATTGAATGTCAAATACATATTGTTGCATTTCCATAACCCATCTGGCTATACGTCCTTTCGGTTCTTTCGTAGCAAGAATTGAACGTAATGGAGCATGATCCGTATGAACTACAAATTGAAGTCCTTCAATATACCCACGGAAGCGCTTCACCGCCCAAAGGACAGCTAATGCTTCACGTTCAGTTGTTGAATAATTTTGCTGCGTAGGCGTGAAAGTTTTGGACGCGTATTCTATAACTTTAAAATCTTCATTATCTCCCTGGCCTAAAACGGCTCCCATAGCTTCCTGACTAGCATCCGTATATAGATGAAAACTTTTGCTAAAATCAGGCTGTGCGAGTACAGGCGCAGTGCTCAGATGTTGTTTCAATTTATCCACCTCATTCCTGCACTCCTCAGTGAAGTTATACTTCACGTCTTTCTTTAGTAAACGGTTTAGCGGCGTAGCAATCGAGGATAAATGAGGAATAAATTTACCAAACCATTTACATGATGCTAGAAAAGATTTTAGTTGTTTAATGTTGCTGGGATATGGTAGATCAACTATTGCTTTAATTTTGTCGTCATTAGGGCTAACGCCTTTTTGAGATATGTAATGACCCAAAAACTTTACGCTGTCTACGAAAAAATGACATTTGCTACGTTTAAGTCCCAATTATGCTCTTGAATGCATTCAATAACTGTACGTATGTCACGTAGATGTTGTTCAAACGTATAACTGACTATCAGTAAGTCATCTTGATAAACTACAACAACTACCTCAGGTATCAAACATAGTATTGCGTCGACTACTCGTTGACAATGTGCTGCAGAGTTTCTTGCACCCATAGGCATTCGAGTGTAGCAAAACGTGCCTAAAGGTGTCACAGTAGTAAAATACTTCTGTGATTCTTTCACTATTGGAATCTGCCAGTAGCAGTTTGTTAAATCCATTAAAGTCATTTATCTCTTCCCTGTGACCTGAGCCAGCAGATCATCAATTCTAGGAAGTGGATATGTATCAGGTATTGTGACTTTATTCAAAGCTCTAAAATCAGTCACCATTCCAAATTCAGTATTAGAACCTGGTTTCGCAACCAGCAGTGATGGAGCAGCCCATTCAGAAGAAATGGGTTCCAGATACCCTTTATCCAGAAGTTCTTTTACTTTTTCAATGAGAATGGCTTTTCTTTGGAGAACAGCTGTATAACCTGATGTTCACAGATGGTTTCCAAGCTCTTCGAACTTGATCATGACCATGAGATTGTCTATTAGACTGCGAAGATTGTGGTGGTCTGTAATTTGGTTTTCCTCTCTGAGGAGATCTCTGGTTAAAATTTCTTGAATTTGAAGAAAAAGAATTTACGAATGGTCTTGAATTTTGAAAATTATTGTTATTACTTTGAAAGCGTTGAGGTGGACTTGATCCATTCTGACGAAAATTTCCATTTGAAAATCTATGTTGATTTTGAAATTGGTTTGGTCGAAAATTGTTGTTGGAATTTGAAGAAAATTTTAAATTACGAAAATATCTACTGTTGTCTGAATATCTTGAATTGTTGAAGTTGTTGTTATTACTCGGTCTGGAAGATCTGTCAGACGACCCAAAATGTCTCTGAACATTCTCCTCAGTCCAAGTTCTATTAGCTAAAAGAATAGCTTCAAGGTACTTAACCATACTGCAGAATTCATCATAATTATGAATTTCACGAAGATGAAATCGATTTGAAATATCAGGATGCAATCCTTGATAAACAATTTCCAGCTGTTGATCTAACGGTAGCAATCTTGCCATCAAACGCAAAATATCCATGACCTTATTCACAAAACTAGATGTATTTTGGCCTTTTCGTTGACGTAGTTTTCTAGCTCTATCCATAATTAGATAGTCAGGTTCCCTACTGCCAAATCTAGCTTTCATTCGTTGTAAGGCACTCTGGTAAGAAGAAACCTTATCATGTGTATTTTGCCACCATTCAGCAGCCTCTCCCTGAAGTATCCAGAAAAAGGTACTCCATCTCTGTTCATCAGACAATCCATGAGAATCAGCTGCTAAGTTAAAATTTTGAAACCTCGTAGAAAACGTTCCTGGCATGCCTTTGAATTTTTCAACATTTTGAAAAATCGATGCCAAGCCATAAGCATCTCTCAATTGCGCAGCACGCTGCATATGCACAGAATTCTCTGTTCTTGAAATAGTTGCTACTATATTGTTAGGATTATTAGATGTTGAAGCTTTTGGTGCAGGAGGTAGATAACTTTGTGAATTAAAATCATTCAAGCTACAGTGCAGATTCGATATTACATCCATCCTCGGAATCTGGCATCTACGAGGAGGCTCAACAGTAGCTTTAGTGCTACAAGGGTTAGTGATTGAATGATCTAGCACTTCCAAACTGTCTGTGACAGGATACTTAGTAGGCACAAATCCAGAATTCATATCTCTGGGTCTAATAACTTCACCTTTGACATAAGGTAGGCCTGTTTGAGGGTTTAATCCTAAAGATTGGATACCCCAATTATTTACGTCAGGATAGGGCAGCAGATCCCCCCCATACATTATATCTGAGCTTTTTGGAGCCAGCTGGTCTCCCTCACTGAAGCTTGTAGCTTTCATCAGTAGCTCTTTTTCAGCTTCTAGCTGTTTATGTAGTTCTCGAGAACATCGCAGTTCTTGCTGCAATTGCTTTATTTGCTTACTTTGCAAGTTTTCCTCCGTCGGCGTGCACTCCGTAACGGTAGGTAATGTATTTAAGGAGCTCATCTTGTACATAGCCATCAATTGGCGAAATAATGTAGGATTCGTTGTAGCGAACGTAGCAACGTCCTGAGGGATCAAAATTCCGTCCCTTCTCACCATAGGATTGTCTAAATAAGGGGATTCGACATTTCCTGAAGATGCTCCTGCAGAAGGATCCTGGTGGTAATCGAGTGTAGAGGCTCGAGTATAAGTCGTGGTGCCCAATGTCGTTGGGTTCAGAGAAACCGCAGCAATCTGGTTTGTCATTTGGAAAACTGATGCTGAAGGGTTTAATGTTGATGACAAATTCAAGTTATTCTCATGATCCTGGTTTCCCGAATCCAAAGGCATTGGTGTTTGGCCTTCTAAACGTTG
>JAQGBW010005912.1:0-11299 GCA_034698625.1 Julus scanicus
ATAACAATAGAAAACAATAGAAATCTCTAGTTTTTTATTGTTATTTGGACACTTTATTGGTTTTAATTGTTTTCTATGGTTTCTGTATTGATTTTTATTGGTTTCAATTGTTTTCTATGGTTTCTGTATTGATTTTTATTGGTTTCAATTGTTTTCTATGGTTTTATATTGTTTTCTATTGTTCAGTCAATACAGCCAAACCATAGAAACCAATAAAACCAATAGAAATTTTCTATTGATACCAATAGAAAACAACGTTCCAAATAACAATAGAAATCTCTAGTTTTTTTACCCTTTTAATTTACGATTTTGTACATATTTTAATGCTAAAAGTGATTAAGACCTGATTAAAAGTGCCCTTATATGTTTGTTTGTTTGTCCGTTTTAAAATATATGCCCTTATCACGTGGATTGTGTGCCATCGGAAACATGTTTGTGCAAACATTTATGTAGGCCTAAAAGTTTTATTATTACGAATATATATATATATCTGAAACCGTCCAATTGATGTATAAATGATAAAATGTTTATTTTTGACATGTAAAAACTTGTAATACCTCTTTCTGCATTGATTATTATACAAGGGCCTATTGTAGAATATCATCCAAATGCATAAAAGCCTCAGACAAAGTTTTAGTAGGGCTAGTCAAAACCATTATTTTCGAACCCTTTATCTGTTAAAAACAATACTTTCTTCCAATATCTAGAACTTCCTAAAGTTTGTACATTGATTTTCTACAACATGTAAATGTAGTGTATACATGTTCGTGCGTTTTTGTTCTAATATGACTAAGTGCCAAATGTGAATGTCGAATTGTTTGTTTGTATGTCTATAATAAATATGTGAGATCTGATAACGAATTGTTAGTGTCCTTTTATTGTTCTAACCATTGATGGAATCCTTGATGACCAAAAACATGTTTTGTGACATTAATTGTGCCTTAAATAAGATAAGTATATTTGAGTTATTACTACCATATTTTTTACATGTTTACGCGTGTGTAGTTATTATTTAGGACTATATACATGTATACATCATTTGATTGACATGTCACATGCATGTACATAGCTCAATATGACATTTTGTCATTGTCCATATATGGAAGAAAACATGTAGAATGTTGCTAAAATTTAAAATTAAAATTTAGGCCTATATATAATAACTAGTATATGCTAGTGTCAATATGAACATGTAATTATTGGTAGAAAAGTTATATTGAGTCATACTGTATGTCATTTTTAGTCATATTTTATGTTTTTCTGTGACATTTCGTGTCATTGTCCATATATGGAATTAAACTTTGATAAAACTATGACACATGTAGGATCAAGTTGATGTGAATTAAGCATTTAAGGAGAGTAGTTCAGCATATAAAACATCATGTACAGTTTTGTCATTCATGGACAAACATGTTTCTTGAGATATACATCAAACATTGTCTTATACGATAAAACCATAAAATGAACTATATAATCGGGTCCACACCAACGAAAACACGGAGCAAAAGCAGAAAACACGAAAACATGAAACACGAAAACATTGAACCACGGAGACATGAAAACATGAAACATGGAGTAACAGCAGAAAAGATGAAACACGAGACATGAAAACATGAAATACGAAACATGAAAACATGAAATACGAAACATGAAAACATGAAACACGGAGCAAAAACAGAAACACTAAACATGAAACACGGAAACATTGAACCACGGAGACATGAAAACATGAAATATGGAGCAACAGCAGAAAACATGAAACATGGAGCAACAGCAGAAACCATGAAACATGGAGCAACAGCAGAAAACATGAAACATGGAGCAACAGCAGAAAACATGAAACATGAAATTCGAGACATGAAAACATGAAATACGAAACATGAAAACATGAATCACGGAAACATTGAACCACGGAGACATGAAAACATGAAACATGGAGCAACAGCAGAAAACATGAAACATGGAGCAACAGCAGAAAACATGAAACATGAAATTCGAGACATGAAAACATGAAATACGAAACATGAAAACATGAATCACGGAAACATTGAACCACGGAGACATGAAAACATGAAACATGGAGCAACAGCAGAAAACATGAAACATAGAGCAACAGCAGAAAACATGAAACACGAAATTCGAGACATGAAAACATGAAATACGAAACATGAAAACATGAATCACGGAGCAAAAGCAGAAAACACGGAAACACGAAACATGAAACAAGAAAGCATTGAAACACGGAGCAAAAACATAAAACACTGAAACACGAAAACATTGAAACACGGAGTAAAAACAGAAAACATGAAACATGATTTAAGGAGCATATTTCCAAAAGTATAGAAGTGTAAAAACCAAAAAAAAAAAAAACGGGAAAAACTTATCATCAACATGTTTTCAAAAACTTTGCTTTTGCTTCGTGCTTTCATTGGTGTGGACTAGGCTTTAAACAATCGGCAAAATACTTCTGAAAGCAAGAAATCCTACAAGTTTACTGAAACAGTGGGACAAAAACTTGTTAAGCGAACTTTTATCGGCAACATGTTTTCAAATACCTTGCTTTTGCTCCTTGTTTTCGTTGTTGGGAACTAGGCTTAAAGTAACTTTAGGGCTATTTTCAAGACATATTTTGTTGAACATGGCCCTTATAGTCACTTGTTTATCATCGTGTTAACTGACATGTTTGCCAAGCAGAGAGAACGTTTCTCATTTGCCCAAAGGGGCTTCTGTAAGTTCGGCTGGCAACCAATGAGAAGAGGGGATGTGGGAGAAGTGATTATATGATAATCCAAAACGCGTATAAATTTCGTAATGAACATTTTTTGTCCCAGTCGTCCTTCAGTCGAGGTTTTGTCGAAAAGGATGTTTGGAAACACATTTTGGGAGGTTCGAGGTTTAATAACGTCCGTTCTTAAGACTCTCTCTCGTTGTCAATTACACCTATCTGCATATTAGGTGGAGATGAGAGAGTGCCTTCAGGGGACTATTATCATCATCTCCTCCTCCTCCTCCTCCTCGTCGTGTGGTTAGTCAATGAAAGTAAAAAGGAGAGGAAACGGAAGCCGTTGGATTGGAAAGACGTCTTATATATATAGAAAAAGAAGAAGAAGACGCAGGAAGTGCTCGCTGAAGAACAAAGGAGGAAATGAAGGACAGGGTTAAATTGTGAGCACGCAGAAGGAAGGGGGGAGACGCTGGACAAAAATTAATAACCTTCATTACATGCTTCATTAAAAACGCATCAGTCCATCCTCTCGGGAGATGACAACGGACCTGATGGACCTGTTTTAAGGGTCTTACAACTTTGAAGAAAGTTGGAGTTGGGGAGGGGGTTATGAGGCTGAGTTTGTCGAAGGTGGGATGGTGGGGATCATGAGTTTTATATTGAAGGAGGAGGAAGGGTTTGATGGAAGTTTTGAGTCAGAGTTTGAAGTGGTTCTGAGACAGAGTTTTTGAAGGGGATCTGAAAGTTTGGGGGTTCTGAGTGTGAGACTTTGGGGGGTTCTGAGTGTGAGACTTTGGGGGTTTTGAGTGTGAGTGTTTGGGGGGTTCTGAGTGTGTGCATGAGTTTGGGGTTCTGAGTGTGAGAGTCTGTGGGGTTCTGAGTGTGAGAGTCTGTGGGGTTCTGAGTGTGAGAATTTGGGGGTTCTGAGTCTGAGTGTTTTGGGGAATCTGGGTCTGAGAGTTTGGGGGTTCTGAGTGTGAGAGTTTTGGGAGAATCTGAGATTGAGAGTTCGGGGGGTACGGAGTCTGAGAGTGTTGGGAGTTTCTGAGGCTGAGAATTTGGGAGGTTCTGAGTCTGAGAGTCTGTGGGGTTCCGAGTGTGAGTGTTTGGGGAAATCTGGGTCTGAGAGTTTGGGGGTTCTGAGTGTGAGTGTTTAGGGGTTCTGAGGCTGAGAGTTTTGGGAGTTTCTGAGGATGAGAATTTGGGAGGTTCTGAGTCTGAGAGTTTGAGGTGTTCAGAGTTTGAGTTTGGGGGATTCTGGGTCTGAGATTTAAAGGGGTTCTGATTCTTGGCGATTGGAAGGTTCTGAGTTTTTGAATGGAGGGGGAGGAGGGGCGATAATTTGAAGGCTTATTGGTCCTTGATTTGATGGGGGTTCTGAGTCTGAGAGTTTGAAAGGGATCTGAGAGTTTATGGGGTTGTGGGTGAGTGTTTGGGGGAGGAACTTCTGAGTCTAAGAGTTTGTGGGGTCCAGAGTCTTCGATCTTGAAGGCATGTTACGATTTAACATGCACATTATTTAAATTATAACTTAAATAAAGGCTGTTTTATTTATCGCTAAAACTCGTTAAAATTCCCCTTTTAATACCAATCTCTGAAGCAGTTTGTAATGTTCGTGATAAACCGTCTTTTGGTCGTTTAAAACAGGTTTAAAATTTTTAAAAAAACTGAGACACTAGCACCGTAAGAAGGTAAAAGTTCTATGGCGCCATCTTTTGGCATTTAAAGCAAACTTTTCGCACGAATATTTATTTGAAATATAAAAGAGGAATTGTACCTTAGCATTAAAAAAATGATTTTTCGGCTCTAGAAATACAATATTTTTGCATTAAAAGTGAGATTTTTCTAATATAAATGTGATTTTAAGTTAAAATTATTATTTTTTTTTACAATATATAACATTCAGCGTGATTTTTTGTTATATAAAAATACATTTTTTTGTTTTTGTGAAATAAAAGTGCAATTTCTTAGCTCAACCCTTCATAATACTGACGATCTTAAATAAATGGCCAAAATAATCCACCACAAAATTCTTTACCCTTTACCCCTCAAAATGTGAAGACATATACGGCCTTAAGAAACATTATTTGGCGGGAAACTGAACAAATCAACGCCTCTAAAGACTAAGGCTAGAGCGCTGTACCTTTTCAAAAGTTGTAGCAGACTGTGGTGGGAAACCGCCATTTTTTGAATTTTCAGGCGTTTAGGATTGTGTCTGTCTGTTTCTAGCCAATGATAACGTGTAATTTCACGACTTTAAACAACATGATAACAATAACATTTTATTTAAACAAATCTTGACAGTTTTGTGGCTGACCTTGATGTAAAACAAATTAAACAATTGTTAATCATAAACAGGCTTACTAAAGATAAGTGTCCATTCAAGAGGGGGTAGGGAAGAGGGGGGTTTTGCTGGCATATGGATAGGATGGAGGGGGATGCCGTCATGGACCCCCTCAAGAACGGGGTAGGGGTCTGCTGGCATGTGGACAGCGGGAGGGAGGGGTAATCCATTAAGGACGTCCTCGAGAGGGGGATTGGGGGGGAAGAAAGAAGTTTGCTGGCTTGCACAGGGGGAGGGAAAATCTATTAAAGACGTCCTCAAGAAGAGGATTGGGGGAAGGGGTCTGCTGGTTTGAGGACAGGGGGAGAGGAAATCAATTTAGGACGTCCTGAAAAGGGGGTAGGTGGTCTGCTGGCATGTGGAAAGGGGGAATCCATTAAGCACGTCCTCAAGAAGGGGATAGAGGTCTGTTGGCATGTGGACAGGAGGAGGGAGGGGGAATCTATTAAGGACGTCCTGAAGAGGGCGATTGGGGGGGGGAAGAACTATTTAGGACGTCCTCAAACGGGGGTAGAGGGTCTGCTGGCATGTGGACAGGGGGAAATCCATTAACCCTACTTTAAAAAAAATGAAGGACGTCCATGAGGGGAGTCTTGGCTAAAATAGACACCATGTAGACAGGGGGTAGAAAGGGAGGGGGGAATCAATTTTCGAAGGAATTTCGGAGACGTCCTTTTTGAATGGCCCCTAACAAAGTAGAAACCCATACTTATATAAAATACTTATGTTCTTATCATTTCTCATTTTTGTGCCATTTGTAATTGTTTTCACTTGATCTGATATCACTAGCAGTGAGGTCCATTGTGTAGAGGGTCCACTCACTCTTTTTTCAGGGGCCTGTTCTTCCTCAGGTACGCGTTGTGGAAGAATCGCGCGAAGAGTGTGAAGTAAGAAGCGTACATGAGCAAGGAAACCACTATGTTCCAGTTAGTCACATTGCAAGGGTGACCATGGACCTTCATCCTGTAGGCCCATACGTTGACGATGCACCCAACAGCCATCTGGGTCAGCTGGAGCGCAGTTACGGACATGCTGACCAATGCTGGAAGACGTACGCGCAGAGCGGCGAGGGCATAATAAGAGTACATGATGGAATGGACCAAATAGTTCATGGCAATGAACCATCGACCAGGGGCCGTGAAGTCCGCGTAGCTGTACCAGGTGTAACACAACACGGTGACGTGGTGGTACCAATGCAAGAAGGGAAGGGACCTCTTCCGGAGCACCAGAAAGACGGTGTCACCCAGTTCCGGGAGCTTGGACAGCACGAAGAGCCATGCCCAGAAACCGGATGTGCCGGTGTAGACGCCAGTGTCACACACAGAGTGTCCGAAGCCGTGGTGCCCCAAGATGTCCGCCAGTTCGGGGAGCATGTGACTCGCCCCTACGATGCTGAAGACGGCTAGGGCCAGATTCCATACGAACAGCGGTCCTTGGAGATGGAAGCCAGGGCGGTGGCTCATCCACCACCGGATAGAGAAGATGATAGCCAAGTACAAGACAGAGATCCAGAAGGATAGGGCCCAGTTGGCCATCATCCAGGACTTGGAGAAGTTGTGGTCGAATTCGGTCCCCGACGCGTATACGGCCATCTTGGAATCGTCTGCTAAGCGGTACAAAAATGGCGGTGAACCTATATGGAAGGTTAAGAAGGATGAGATTAATGAAAGAATAGATTACGCAGATTCAACTCAGTACCCTACAGTCAGAAAATAAATGCCATGTGGTAAGGGGCCATACCCAATTTCAGGAGAATGCTCCCCTAAGTCATTATTGACTTAGACATCATTGTTAGATTGAATTTTTACTAAATTTGGACGTTTGCCAAGAAGGCTATTCCATTGTCTAATCGCACGCAAAAAGAAGAACCAATAGATGGCATCTGTTTTGGCAGGAAGCCAAGGTCAAAGGATTAGAGTGATAATGTCTACACAGAAGTGGTCCTTAGGCGTCAATCTATTTGAATTAAGAGAAATATTAAAATGCTCGAATAACCCCATAGATAACTTTTCGCGGCTGGACCTCAATGTGTCGCAATTTAGAGGGTGGATCATTTCTGTCACACTCGCGGAATGTTGGGTAACTGCCCTTAACTAATCTGGCTGCCCTTCGCTTGGACCATCTCTATATCCTGAATCAGAACCATCCTGTAAAGGTTCCAAATAGGAGCGCAATATTCCAACATAGGGCGAAACGGAGTTGAGTAGACAGTTTCCGCTACATTTTCGGCACATTCTCGAAACACGCGTCGAATGAATCTAAAGCGGTGGTTCGCCGCACTATTTTTGTGAAATGGTGATTCCAAGGGATTTTTGTAAAATATGAACTCCCAGATACTTGACAGTATCAATGACAGCGAGTTGAACACCATCCGGAAAGTGTTCGGGTTGGCGTGTTTTCAGTTTACGAGAGAAACGCACCACTACGCATTTCCCCTTATTTAACTTCAACTGCCATTCATCGCACCATGAAGCCAGTACGACCAGATCGCCCCTTAATGTATAGGTGGGAAACCTTTGCCTTCTTCCATATCATCGTAAACATTAGAATCGTCTGCAAAAAGTTTTGAATGACTAGACAGCGACTAGGAGGAGGACTAGCGAGTGGAAGGTCGTTTATGAATAAGAGAAAAAGTAAGGGCCCGAGGATGTTACCCTAGGGTACGTTTGCCCAGCTCGATTCAGTTCCATTAATTACAACCCTTCGCTTCCTTTCTGTTAGAAATGCGGATATTCATGAAATGGTAGGGGGATTCATTACATACGATTTAAATTTGTGACCGAACACTTCCGCCACTGTTACATTATCGGGCAGAACCGCTCTTGCGTGACCGGAACACTGTCCGTATATACTCACAATTGATGTCACCCTTGTCATATCACACTTTGGTGCTGACTTCCTCTCTGTCACGCGAATATAAGCGATACGGGCATATAGGTCCTGTAGACCCCGTGCAGGACCAACCCTAACTGGTTGGTCCCTCTTTAACCTCAGTCGTACGTCTTTGGGCCCTTAAACCTCAACCAACAACAACAACTGCAGAAAATTGAATTTTATTTTCTCTGGCACTGCATTGTTTTTCCACCAGAGCTAACCTTGAATTTCATGATTCATCTTGTTTCGAGATTTCTAATCAAAACTAGATAGGCTTAAAAAAGGTTTAACTTGCCTTCGTTCAGAGAGTTCCTTCTGCGTTAGCTAACACTTGAGAAACTGAGAATCTCTCCAAGAACGACTGTCTTATTATATCATGAACTGGTAATTAACACTCACCTAGTGTCATCAATATTGAATAAACATGAGTTGAACATCGTCCAACTCATGTACTATAATATATTCTATATCAGTCCACGTGTTCATATAGTGAGTCAAAGTGAGACGTTCAAGGCCGTTTACAAGTTGATACAAGATGATAACGTCATCTGTTGGATTACCTCTTTGAATAAGTTATATATATATATATACACATATTGTAGGGAGAGTAGGTAGGAATGGGACATTGCCAATAATTTAAAATTTGAAAGTGTAAAAAGTTTGACACTCGCGTGTCTACATGGCACACTCGTGTGGCGCATATGTCTGCGTAAATTGGTGGCCTTCTGATGAAACACAAGAATGTGGGAAGGAAAAGTGTAATTTCACTACCAAAAAGTATGTTTTTACTTCAAATATTAAACTCTTCTAAAAGTATTGTGTATAGAGGAAACGTTTTTAAATTAAGTACATTAATAGCAGTTAGGG
Organism: Julus scanicus; assembly: GCA_034698625.1. NCBI lineage: Eukaryota > Metazoa > Arthropoda > Diplopoda > Julida > Julidae > Julus > Julus scanicus. Next base: position 8,811 of record JAQGBW010005912.1, read on the forward strand.
TGGTTATGATTTTATTACATGTTTCACACCATCTGCCTAGTCCTTTTAATCCTACGGTTGTTTGAGACAAATACCTAGTGGCAGGAGGATTGGGAGATTCCCTGTTGCTGGCTTTTTCACGCATTTTTGCTTTTAGAACTTTAGCACGTGCAGGAGGAATCTTAAGCACGTGCAAAACAGTTCTTTTTTGTTTTGATGTTGAAGCTGATGATTTTGTGTCGGCGAGATTTGCCGAGAAAAATAATGTGTTAATGAACTCGAAGAAGCTGAAATGCATTTTTTACGAAAAAAGGAGAATACCGTGAGTTTTAAATTGACTGATACACGAGAAATAAACATGGTAACAAAATTTGATGTCATTCTGAAGCTTTCCTCAACTTTTCTGTGTGGAGGACGATGCAAATTGCGGGAAATCTACGCATCTTGCATCGATGTTAGTAAATTTTCAGCAGTTCATTAGTTTTTGTAACAAATCCTGCTAAAAGGTAGAAAGGTGTTCCTAATATTGCGAATAAATCCAAAAAATTAATTTAGCTTATTATAATCCTTTGCATTTTCGTTTTAAAAACAGTGTCTCAATCCTCCTGCAATGTGTTAAATTTCTCCTGCACGCAGAAAGAATGGGGCACTATGGAGAGTAGTTTTATTTCAATTATATTTCTGATTTCAGTCATAAGAAAATATTTTCAACACTGTGCATAATATCCACAATATTATTTAAAGTAAATTAGTGAATAAAATTTGTTATGTTTTATGGTTTGTGAATAATTTAAAAAATAAAAAGATGGAAAATGTCCCATTCTTACCCACTCTCCCCTTATAGTGAACAAGCGCCCCCTTAGAGGAATGAATAAGGGTTACTAGCGCCCTCTGAAGTAGACGGTGCGCTTCTCCCGGCACTTTGTCGCCTCACTTTTACTCCACAACCAATCCAGCCAGACATCTAGTCTTTATCATACTCCTTGTTAAAGAGAATGGCATTAATTGTCACGTTTGTCACCAGTTATGCTCAGCGTTGCCAAAAAAAAGGAAATTTTTTCATAAATTCGTAACTTTTTTGTTTTTTTAATCAAAGTAAATCCAATTTTTCACAAAATATAGGCAACAAACGTACAAACAAAACAGCTATTTCAATTTGTACTCAAATTACGGTTTGATCGCGAGTTTATCCCGAGCGGCCAGAATTCGGCGTCTTTAACTCTTTCACATCACGAATCTTCGTTTGGTACACTTTTTGCACCAAATTCTACCAGATATACAGTATTTTTGGACTCGTTCGTGTTCCGGCAAGATGGTACACCGTCACGCATCGCTCGAGAAACTGTTTAACTTGTCCATCGAGAGACTCGAGATGTCATGCCACCTACCCTTTGGTCACCTAAAAATCCTGATTTGAACCCCGTTGATTATTCCATCTGGGGAATTTGATGCAAAAAGTGTACTGAACAAAGATCTTAAAAAGACAGTGACCGGGAAGTAACCGGACAAATATTCGTGATGTGAAAGAGTTAAGACGCCGAATTCTGGTCGCTCGGGATAAACTCGATCAAACGGTAAACGCGACTCGTGGATATCCCAAAGCGCATGTGTTGCAGCTGATGGAGGACACTTTGAGTAAAAATTGAAATAGCTGTTTTGTTCCTGAGTTTGTTGCCTTATTTAAGCAAAATTGTATTTTTTTTATTGAACAACAAAAAAGTTACGATTCTATGAAAAAAGTTCCCACTCGGGTTAGTTCATATCTAAATGGAAAACACAATAAATGAAATGAATAGTAATATAAGCACAAGATGGGTGAACATTTTGTTTTTATTTTTGCCGATTGAATTTTAAAATATTTTTATAACATGTGGTAATCAATTCAATTCAACGCAGTGCCCTACAGTCAGCAAATAAATGCCCTATGGTAGACATGCCGTGCCCAATTTCAGGAGAATTCTCCCCTAAGACAGTAGCGACTTAGACATCATTGTTAGATTGAATTTTTACTAAATCTGGACTTTTGCCAAGAAGGCTTTTCCATCATCTAATCGCACGCAAAAAGAAGGACCAATAGTAAGCATTCCTCTTTGGCACGAAGCCAAGGTCAAAGGATTTGAGTGATTATGTCTACTCCTAGAGTGCTTGTTAGGCGTTAATAAATTTGAATTAAGAGAAAGGTTAAAACGTTTGAATAACCCCGTAGATAACTTTTCGCAGCTGGACCTTACCGTGTCCCAATTTAGAGTGGAACGTTTCTGTCACACTCGCACAATGTTAGTAACTGCTCTTAACAAATATGGCTGCCCTACGCTGGACCATCTATATATCCTGAATATGAACCATCCTGTGAGGGTGCAATCCTAATTACAAGATGGGCCAATAAAAAGTATGCCAACTTTATGAAAATCATAAAATGGTTATTTGTCAATGGAATTTATTAAAAATTTGTACATGTGTACTTAAATAGGATACGAAAAAAATCCCTATTTCAATTTGTGTTCAGAGTT
>JAQGBW010005913.1:0-11298 GCA_034698625.1 Julus scanicus
TTGGTGTTTAGCCCTCGTGTTGCAGAAATAGGCCAACGTTAAAAATCAACAAACAAACAAACAAACAAACAAACAAAAATCCTTTACCATTCAAGAATGGATTTGCCATGAGGTTAAGGGACCCATTTTTTATGACAGTGCATGCCCTCATTGGAATTAGTGTTTATCAAGACATACGTGAATTTAAGTTGTCATTTTAGCCATATTTTTATCAAAACATTCTCCTAGCTATCTTATTAGTATTTCTTTTAAAAAAAATCCAGGCAACTTTACACATTTTACCTTGGAATTTGTCATACTCCATAAATTAAAAAAGCTACCATTCGTAAAATTAATTTTCTCGTTAAATATATTCTTAAAAATGTATGAAAAAATAAGAAATTATCATTGTTAATAAAGATGTGCAGCAAATTTTTTTCGGGGGTGGCACAACTAGTTAATGAATGTATATTAATTTAACAAAAATGAATAAATTCGTCAATTGCAATTTCAAACATTTAAGAAAATTACTATCTTAGTTATTGGAAAATTCTTTCATCCAATACAGAGATTAATGTTCTGAATACATTTTCTTTATCTTGGAATTGTTTTGATTGACATGAACTACAAATAAATGTAACTACTTGAATATATTGTAAAACGTTTGCTAGATATTAATTAATTTCCAGTAAATCATGATTGAAAATACCATATGATTTCATTCGACTTAATGACCAGTATTTAGTATCGTGCATGTATATTATTGTACGTTATTACAGTATATATGAAATTCAAATCCAATACCATTTTTTTAATAAAAACTAATTATTGGATTCTTAAAGTTTGGAAATCATTGTTAAAATACCCTTATAGCAATGGCAATTTCTCTTGAACAAAAATAGTGTTCCATGAGTAACTTATTTCATTATTCAAAATTTGCAAACTGATCAATAGTCCTGTTCCAATTCATTGCATTGGCATGTTGAACTATTCAGGATTTTGACAAATTTGACGAAGAAAGTAGCTTATTTAACCCGAGGGCTGATTCCATATCTTATGTTATATTCACGATAGCATTGTAACACATATATAGTTGGCTTTTTCATTTGATCTTCACCCAAGATGGATGTGGTTTTGGGCTACATGGCCGCAGAACTTTATTTGGAAGACAATTTATCATTTAGTTTTCTAAATTTGCATTCTAATCTATCAAATGTTTTTGCATTGAGTTGCCTTTGGGGAATAAGGATATTGATCGATCAATTGTATTCATCATTTCAAAACTAACATAAGACGTTTTTCGTGGTATTTCATTTTTGGAAATAAAAGACTTATTAATCGCAGCATGAAGTGTTGTAAAAATCCAGAATTGTGGAGTAATTTTTAATGCACCAACTATAATTTCAGATGTCCGAGGCAACGCAGTATTTTAATAAATAATACACAAACATTATTTTCGTTTATTATTGGATTGTGCATGAACCTGCCGTGTGTTATGTTGCCCAAGAGGCCAGCTTGGTATTGGATATTGGATTAACATCTCCAATAGAGGAAAAATAATGGCCATGATTCATGTTAATCCTGCAAAGAAGGAAATAATAAGTGCCATCGTAACTGTACCTATGTGCAAAATAAAGGAATTTATTACACCCTTTCCGGGGAGGAAATCCCTTTTATTGACCAGTTACATGGAGTGCTACAATTTCCCTTACAGAAGCCCTGGAGAACTCAGTCAAGCGATTTGTTGAGGGCCATACTTTTCGAAAAGGAAATCATGGGGCTTTTGACCTTAACCTTTTCAGGGAGAGAAGCTTATACCATGATTGGTTTCAGAATGTTGACTCGTCATCTGAAATGTTTCTTATCGAATAATCCCATTAATCAAGACATTAAAGCAAATTAAAATGTGTGTTTTTATAAACGACATTTTGTGTTTTATGTGTAAATGTAGTATTTTTATGATACTTTCTATAGATTTTTTTTATAAAAAAACATTTAAAGTTGTGCTCATCGAAGTAGTTTTAAACATCGTTTTTGTGTTCCAATTTGCTAAAAATTACTTGCAGGATAACTTGTTGAGTGTTACGTAGAGCAATTCATCATTTGAAAGTAATGGCTGCTGTTGGGTACGCTTCCGGCTAAACCTAGTTTAGTGTCATCTCAGTGTGTGTGTCTTCCTTCAAAGTTTCTCAAGTTTGTTAATTCAACGGCTTATAAGGTTAATTGATGCGTGTTTTCTTACACTCACGCCACCATTTCACTTGAATAATTAAAATGGCATACATGTTCGCATCGTCTAATGTATTCACCATCCACACATTTTAAGCTTGAAATTTTCCCAATTAGTCAGCTACCTCAAAACATATTTAATGCATGAATTTTGGGATAGCATTGCATTAGTACTAGTCATTACCATTAGCCTTGTGAGAGGCTTATAATTTTGACATGTTAAAGAATGTTGCGATGCAGTGCTAAGTGTCAACCACGTTCGTTTTGATTTAATTGTCAATTGCACAGATTTTGAAATGGCATTTTAAATGTAGTTGTTAGTACAAAAATGCGTTTTCCTTCAATAATTTATTAATTCATTAAAGCTTCTCGTGCAATTATTACAGAACACCACTTTGCCAAAGACGACATGTTGCATAGTTATTAAATTGTTTATATTTCCAATAATAATTTTTCTTAAACATAATTTAGTAATGTGTATTTAAAACTAGAAGCAATAAACATTCATGAAATCAATTTCTTTGCTCAAACTGGGGGTATTTCGATTATATTAGCATATGCATCATATAATGAGTAAAATGTGTATGCCTAATATAAATGTTTAGCATGGATCAGTTTCTTAATCCCTATTTTGGAAATCTTTTAGTGAGGCGATGCTTCGCGTTGAAAAGCTGTGTATTTTAATCATCTCGAATTTGGTATATATTTCGAATAAGCGAAATTTTTATTAGATTTTTTGTTTAAATATTGTTTCAAGGTAAATTATTTATTCGATACCATACAGATTTGTTTTTTTGATTATACCGAGAGGCTGAAGTCGCATTTTCCAAGGGCTTTTGATACGCCGCCTATTTTTCCTCTATAATTTCCTCTGAAGATAAGACGTAGCTTTTTAGGGATATTAAGTTGGGTTTTCTGCGAGTTTTACAATATAGAAGTATTCGAAACACTTTAATGTCTTCAACTGCTCGTGTAATCTAGATATGCGACTGCTTGATTTAATATGAGCAACAACTCAAGAAAATAATGCTTGCAAGGGCAAAAAAAAAGGTCTAAATTGTTTATTTTCAACGAAAGTAATCTGCGATCAGATAAAATTTTGCCCGTTTTTGACACACTATTAAATTGGCAAATAATTCACATCGAAAAAAAGCTAATCGAATGCGGAAACGCCCCTCCCCATTTCAATGGGGTTTTTTTTGCCTTCTTTTTTTTTGTGGAAACAATATGTTATGAGAAAAATGGCTTTGGATGGAAAAATAGGTTCAAATGATTCCCAGGTCCTAAGCTACCATTGCTTGCAATTGCTACTGCTGCTTCTAGTGTCATTTCACTTTTAGCTATCGATTTCCAAGCAGCGTTGCGCATCTTCTGGAAGATATTTTTTGATGAGGAGATTGTGAAAGTGGGGAAAACGCATGATGTACGGGCATGGAGATTCCCAGCGTCTCTTCAGCGTATGGAGGCCTTCAAAAACCAAATTGCACAAGCAGTTGATGAAGGATGAACGTGTCAGATTCCTGGCTCTTAAATCCTTTCTTTTAGATTAAATTCCAAAACGGGATATCACAAAATTACTTCCATCTCATAATTCACTGGTTAGTGTTCCCGCTCGTGTCTCGCCTTATAGCATCCTATTTCTGCTGAAGAAAGTACTAAGAAATCGCATTTCCGTACAGGAAATGCAATAGGCCAATAACCCCAGTTTACCCACGAACACTTTGAGATGCATGCAAATGCACTGCAATAATCATCTGTGGGACGATTTGCAAAAAAAATGTCTGCTACCAGCATCCTGTAACGACTTGCAATGCAAGAAGAGAAGTCATCAAGTATAACTGAGCCATCACGTGTTAAAATCTTTTTTTACTAGTCTTTACTATACGACTATATTGGCTATTTCAAAGAGTGTCAAGCATGGAGACTGCGTTTTGAATACGAAGTGGCGTTGTTTAAAGCAGACAATACTGTCTCAACATCAATGCCAAGTTACTTTATTGTGAAACAAACGCCTGATGAGATATGTAGGTTAGAGTGGGTAGTATGGTGCATTTTTCACCTTTTTATATTTAAAAGTATTCACAAACCATAAAGCACAACAAATGTTATTCACAAATTTACTTTATTCTATTGTAAATAATGTACATTGTGTTGCAGATATTTTTTTATTTTTAAAATAAAAGTATATTTGAAATAATACTTATAGCTTTATGTTGTCTCAACCCTCCTGTGCACAGGAGGAATTGATACAAGGAATTACACCACACTAATTTAAGATTTTATCTACTTTCAATAATAAGAAAACACTTTTTCAAAAACAAAAAAAAAAAAAATCAGAATTTTTTTGACTTGTGGAAAAAGACCAACATAAAAGCAAAATTTATAGATTACCTGCAATCTTTACCTTTCTCCATACAGAAATGGTGTGGTAAGCTTCAGCAAGATATTAATATCTGTATAATTGAGTTTATTAATTATCAAGGAGCTATTCTACAGACACATAGAATTACAAATACTATAAATGAAGAATCGATGAAATTTTAATCCATTTTTTACGACCAGATTATTGCAGGCGTTTACAGCTCTAACAAATTCAAGTTGTGGAACAATATGCTTTATCTACCATTATATAGGGTAAAGATATTATAAGGATTGCGACTTGCGAGGGATTTTTTTGTCGTTTTTATAAATTTTGTTTGTTAGTTTTTCATTTTTGCCTTTCCCAGAGAATAGTCATTTCATGTTATTTTATTATATAAATCCTACTTTAAGAAAGACATTTATTTTATTTTTTGTTAGACATTTTCAAAATAATTCAGATTTGTGAATGGTGAATTATCCGCTTTATGCTTGTTTTGGAGTACAAAGTAAAACAAGTTTTTTTTTTAAACTGACAGTACAGTCGTAATTTTTGAACAACTCTTGCAGGAATAAACTTTTGTGTGTGCTGGATGGGAAAAACGTAACAACATCGTGAAAATAAATTTCTTTTTTGCTATTTTTCGCAACACATTTTCTTAATTGAAAAGTCGTATTCACTAGATTTATACCATATCCCTTTTATTTCTCTGCCTCAATCTGTTCAAAAAACAAAAAATAGAAAATGGAGAAGAAAAATAATTGTCCAAGCAATACCCAAGGAACCTATATATCTTATACAAGTTTCTGAATCTCAACAGTGGCCAACATTCGTATCAAGATTGGTTTTGTTTTGAGAAAATAAGACATTTGCAGTTCAGGCAGAAGTGATAATAAGTCATCTTTTTCTGATATGTCTGCTTCAACAAACTAAAACGAGAAAAATATGAATGCAAACTAAAGCGCATCATATAATATGTCAGGTCGGCAAGAAGTTGAGGCCACCAATGATAGCTTTTAATCAAATTTAGATATGGACATTGCGTTTTCTTGATTGGATTGTAAGTGATATGGAATTTAAATGATAAACTTTCCTGCCATGCAATTATGCTATAAAAAGCTGCATTTGTTCTGGAAACCAAGGAAAATATCTCCTGTAAACTTTAGGAGTGTCCAAGGGGCCGTAGATGCGGGGCCACATAGGTGCCTATGGACGCCATGTTACAATGTCAGCATTGCAAGGGAAAGCCACTAGGGGTACTCAAACAGACCCAAAAGTTCGCACATGTCTGTAGTTTTTCAGTTAATTAGGGCCATAGTACATGTGCTGACCCTGTTTTTGAAATGAAGCCTTATAATTGGCTGGACCTACTCCAATGGAGCTTGTAGAAGTGCTGGAGAAAAGGGAGGTTTAAGTGCAAGTTACTCTTGCAGTCCTTCTTAGCAGGCTTGTGCAAGATGCATTTGCAAATTTCATAAAAGACATCAACTTGTGGACCTTGTCAGAGCTGTCTGATTCTATAGAATGTGCATGTGCACCATATATGGGCCAAATGCAGATAGCCCAACTGCCCAAGTGAAAATTTCGTTTGAGTACCCCTATTGTTAGGTGCGACCACATTAGTATTTTTACATCGCACTACAATATTGCAATTGGATGTTTTTACTCTATCTTTTACAGTTAATGTTTTAAAAAAGCATGAACCAAAACCGTGAAATGCAATGTTATGTGCAATTGGAAGATTAGAATCCTTACATATCCTTCATAGCCAACCGCACAAAAACAATGTCCATATCTAAGTCAGATTAAAAGTTATTTGACTATCCCAGACTTTTTGTCCGCCCCTTATAATAACAAAAGTTGAAGACAATATACAGTGTAACAAAGCAGCAGAAATTCTAAACATCTGACTTAAAGTATATTTCACTACATGTCCACTATTTCTTGGCAATAGCCTGCAATTTTACCATTGATTTTACGAAATGCTCTCTTTTTGTGTTTTAATGACTTACAGAGAAGCGTATTAAACTAAACCTGAGTAATCCCAGGAAGGATTAGACATTTGTTGCTATTTTTTGTTCTTGCTTTCCTTTCCTGTTAGGTTTTATAGCGTTTCTTGCCTTTTAGCACCTAAAGAAATCTCAATGTATACGTATAGGAATATATGAAAGCACCGTTGAACTATAGACCTATTCATAAAGATGATCCCTGCTTGGATTTCGACATATAGTCTTCTTCCATTTAGCTCCTTGCAATAAGCTCGTCTAGAGAATACGAAGAAGTCAAAAGATAACCTCCTTGTTCAGTATACAGGTATACTTGTATTAAAGGTGAGCTTGTTTCAAAGAACAAATAGCAGGAACCAAAAATGACCATGTCAAAAAAGCAATTTGGGAAGTATATTGAGTTTGTGTGTGGTATTAGAATGACCAATCTCGGAGCAGTATTACTTGGTTGCCGCTTATATGTTGAGGGTCTTAGGCGAAGTTGTTTGGAGGAATCAATTCAGTACGACCATGACATTAAATTAAGCCATGGGTAGACGAATGAAACAGAAATGGTATAAAACTGCTACACCTGGGTTTGCAATTTTATTCGTGTGCAAACTTTTATTTTAACCATGTATTTTTTATTAATCAATAAGAAAAACGCAAATTGCCTTGAAGAGTTGAATCCCCAACAACTTTAGATTCTGCATAATAAAAACTCGGAATTGATTGCTGGAGATATTTCAATAAATTTTTTAGGGTTAAGATGCAAGGTAAATATCCTCACTATATTTCATATACACGCCATGCAGCATGTTTGTAATTTTTAAAATACTACATGAATTAATGCTCATTATTGCGTTTGAAAACTTGCCACCGACACCAATTATATTGCAACCGCCAACGCCAAGCAATAATGTCGAAATTGTTGTCATAAATATAATCCTGATGTTTATACAGAAAAACCATTACTAAGGCTCGTAACCACCTTTATTGCATGAAAATTGCGCTATTATGCCTAGCATAATTTTACTAAAATAATGCAACACAAACCAACACGCCGCTTCAATCCTGGAGAATGGTAAACAATACTGTAATAAAACTGTTTAATAGATTGATATTGTTTTAAAAGAAAAAAAAGTTGCAATCAAATTAGTTGAATGGTTCATGTTAGGGAAATCAATTGCCAAAAAATATTCGTAGACACGTTTTGAAACTTTGTAATAACGTTTATTACATTTTTTTTTAAAACTACAATCGATACACTCTCAAGCATGGTATTGCTAACGAGAAGTTTTGTGATAAAAGTGATAAAACTTACTGGCCTTAAAGTTTATGTTGAGATGCGCATTTATCAGTTGCTCATATATCAAAATATCGTAAATGAAAAGGATTCGTATGTTGAACAGCGTTATCTGGTAGTTTCTGGGTAATTAACTAGATGCTAAATTTTTTAATTTAATAAATGTGTTGTTCTGAGTAATTTCATCAAATAAGAGATTCCTTCAATGTTCAGTTTACTAAATGTGTTCAGATTGCATTGATAATGTCAGTGCATTACATTTTTTTTTTTTTAAACTTGCTCATTGCGATTTAATTTTCCAAATTATATAGTTTATTTGTCTCCCAATCAACTGTAATGCTCGTTTAGTTTACAGTTAACATGTCAACTCACAAATCACAATGTTTCGCTGTCTTATTGATGTTTTTTTCGTGAAACTGTATGGGGTTGTCCGGGTTGATTCTTGACCTTATGAATTCTATAAATGTGCACCTTGCAACCCTGTTAAGAAATATTTTCTATTTCTTTTTTAATACTACAATCACTTTTCCCATTTGTAGAAAGAAGTGAATTTGCGGTATTCAAGTCGAGTTCATTGCCTTTTTGGTTGATGAAAATGTCCCGCTACATTTATGAGCGTGTATTTAATCTTAGCATCTGACATATACTGCAGATCTGAAGTGGATTGAAGCTCAGTCTTCTGTAACAAACTGCTCTCATTTGATCTTATGTGCCTTTAATATAATCAACATTTCACTGGAAAGCTGGGATTGGTTTGCTTCTTTATAGTGCTTTAGCTCTCATTGTAGCACTAGTTCTAAGATAAAGGAATGCTTTTTTTGTGCGCAATCTGTTAATGGTGCTATTAATACTGCTGTTTCTTAATTACTGCACAGCTGAATGGTTTGCAAACGCAAAATTTCTCAACATTGTGATGAGGGAATACGGGTTCAAAGAGACCGCCAATAATTAAAAATCATTATGTCTCTAACAATTACGCGTGTCTTGAAGCGGATATTTGAGCCAAATTATATTCTGAGATGAGCATAATTTTCAAATAGTTTGGATGAATGGTTATCAAGTTTCATTTTAAATAACGCCTGGCTGATATTTGCACCGTTTGAATAAATTGCTAAACTAACACAAATGTGCATAACGTATTTTGATATATCGTGTTGGAACGTTTGTTAAGACATAACCGACTTACATGAACATGGGAATTAATGGTGTATGCATTATGGGACCAGGCCCATCTGACAGAAACAAACAGTTGTAGAATTGCGATTTTCGTTTCGTGGGGAAGGAGTTGTTGTATGGTGTTGATTTCTAGAGGTCTTGTTTTGATCTTACAGCTTTACTATAGACTTACCTTGAGATGAAGCGGTTATGCCAAGCCTGTATATACGGGGAAAATCTTGGGGATGGGTCCCCCGAAATCCAAGAAACTTTACAATTTCAACCCGATTCGACAAAATATAAAAAAGGAATTGCACTTTTGCATTTAAAGTAAGCTTTTTTTATTTTTCTAAGGTAGAATTTTCTAAGCTAAACAACGTAATTTTTCTAAGGTAAAACGCAATTTTTTTAAGCGAAAAACGCATTTTTTCTAAAGTAAAAACGCAATTTTTCTAAAGTAAAAACGCAATTTTTCTAAGGTAAAAACGCAATTTTTCTAAGGTAAAAACGCAATTTTTCTAAGGTAAATACGCTTTTTCTAAGGTAAAAACGCAATGTTTCTAAGGTAAAAACGCAATTTTTCTAAAGTAAAAACGCAATTTTTCTAAGGTAAAAACGCAATTTTTCTAAGGTAAAAACGCAATTTTTCTAAGGTAAAAACGCAATGTTTCTAAGGTAAAAACGCAATTTTTCTAAGGTAAAAACACAATGTTTCTAAGGTAAAGCCGCAATTTTTCTAAGGTAAAAACGCAATGTTTCTAAGGTAAAAACGCAATGTTTCTAAGGTAAAAACGCAATTTTTCTAAGGTAAAAACGCAGTTTTCTAAGGTAAAAACGCAATGTTTCTAAGGTAAAGCTGCAATTTTTATAAGGTAAAAACGCAATTTTTCTAAGGTAAAAACGCAATGTTTTTAAGGTAAAAACGCAATTTTTCTAAGGTAAAAACGCAATGTTTCTAAGGTAAAGCCGCAATTTTTCTAAGGTAAAAACGCAATTTTTCTAAGGTAAAGCTGCAATTTTTCTAAGGTGAAAACGCAATTTTTCTAGGCTACAATACATGTATTTGATGATGTCCAAAGTCAATACTCGACATTTTATTCGCATAGTAAATTGTCAATGAAAATTAATAGTATTTTAAAGGGTTGCACAGCCTAAACCAAAATTTAATGAAATTCAAATTTTGAAACTACGTATTTTTATGTAATTTGCTAAAGAACTAATATTTCTTTGTTAGAAATTTCACCCACAAATTCAGAAAAATACATGCTACGAAAATACAATATTTGTTTCGGGATATTAAAATAAAGGTTTTTATCCAAATTTTATAGGCATCTTTTAAACTGTGTTAGTTGTTCAGCTCGGGTGGGCTACTGCTGAGATGGATCGTGTAGACCTGGTACACATCCGGAAGCGGTAAGACTCCTTCATTGGAGTCCCCATTGTGGGGGGCATCGACGGCTCCTCACACCCGCGCGTGGGTATCCATTGAAGCTCTGCTGCGGCGGGGTGGAGGGTATTCATTAACGAGCCCAGGGTGGGCAGGAGCCCACCCTGGGCCTAATGTTTATGTGTTATGTCCCTATTTGCCCCCTCAACCGAGGTTCAAACCCAGAAATTTCATTGCTTTTTTTTCCAAAAATTTGCAAATAATAAAAATTGTAAATGCATTTGACAGCATAGTCTGAATACTCGTTACAGGAGTGGCACCTACATGTATAAATTATATTATGTATAATCCACAAAACTAAGTATGTTCTGGTAGTGTCTATGTATGAAAGCAACGGTAAACATCAGGTCTATAGATTAATGGAATCATCACCCTATGGGTACGAATACTTTTAAAATTCAGTTTATGATTAGAAATTTGTAATCAGCGTTTTGATTAATCTAACCTTTAGATAGAAAAGCTAATTCTAGCGTTTTTCAAACGCTTATAATTTTAACAAATGTTATATTTCGAGAATGAAGCCCAGTTTTTTAATGATTTAGAATAGTTTTTCACTCGTCTTGACGTTACAGGGTTGTTCCAATTGCAGAACGGGGTGATATTCTTTAATGTCAATCCAACGAGCCAGTTGTGTGTTAACGACCGTATTTAATACAGTTTAGGGGTATAGTATCTACTATATAATAGCGTAGTAGATCTCCCTTTTCTGGACAAACTGGACGTCCCACATAGAAAAACGATACACCAAAATGCTCAGTTTGTCGTCGCATTCCGGCATGTGTGATGAGAAATTTCGAAAAAATTAGTAGTGGCATACTATTAAGCCATTTATAGCTTA